>JAJHZJ010000496.1:780000-1057500 GCA_023548195.1 Bettongia penicillata ogilbyi
CCACCCTCGGTAGGTACCTTAATATTTATTGCAGTCCTGGTAGCTACAACTCTCTTCCCTTTTTTTTAAGTTCAGCCCGGTGGATTGGATTGCCTGTTTGCTCTGTGTTTACCCAATTAATCCGAGACCTTGATTTCACCAAGGAAAAAAATAAAAGGACAACATGGCTGCAAATGGTATTATCTTTGTGGTTTGTAAAAGTTGCGAATTTCTTTAGACAAAGGGAAAGCTTGAGATCCATGTACTGCCGTGGTCAAGAAAGCATGGAAGCTACACACCGCGGCGGGATGCCTGTCGGATAGACAATTAGAGTGGCCTGGGAATGACATATCCCCTCTTGCCAACATAATTAAGGTGTATTATTTGTCAGAGAGGTCAACGGTGAACAAATGTCCTAGCAAAGTGAGACTGAAAGACAGGGAAGGAGCAGATAATGAAATTCAGGGATGACAAATGGCTTTGAGCCTGACACTGTGGCATCTGACAAAAAGAGACATCCAGCCATTCTGAAACTTTTACTTGGGCTGGATTCAAAGCTATTTGGTTCAGGCTGATGTTTCCCCCATAAAGGACTTCTTTTCATGCTACTTATATTCCTTAGTTTTCATATAATGTAAAATAAAATGTGTATGTCTATATATATTTATGAATGGATATATGCAAATACACAAAGGTATACAAAATTGTTTCTCCTGCAAGTGGCAGGACCCAATGTGCCCTATGATCTGCTCTTGGAAAGCATCCCTGCATTGGGATTTGCCATATTGTTTCCTCAACTAATCTTCTTTTAATGAAGGATACTCTTACTGTCCTTCATTGCCCATTTGTTCCTGCTAACCAGTGACTACCATCAAGATGGAGAGGTAGATGGATGACCAGAATGGTGGCCATCAAAACTCCTTCTCCTGTCCCAACACCTACCACAATTTACTCAGAAGGTAGATCGAAAGGTAACATGACTGAGGCTCATCCAACTAGAAAGTCTATCAAATCACCTTCCCAAGGTTGTACCCACATCTCAAAGGCCTAGTTATGCTGTCTGATTCCCCAAAAGATTAGTGTTCTCCCTCCCAAATTACTTTTATTTTTTCTCTTTCTATATATGATAGACAGACAGAAAGGGGGGAGAAGAGAGAGGAAAGAGAGAGAAGAAAGAAAAAGGAGGAAAGAAAGAGAAAGGAAGAAAAAGAGAAAAAAGAGAGAGGGGCAAGGAAAAGGGAGAGGGAGAGAGGGAGAGAAAGAGAGAGAGAGAGAGAGAGAGAGAGAGAGAGAAAGAGAGAGAGAGAGAGATCTGATCTTGAAGGCAGGAAGACCTGGTTGAAGTCCCATTTCTAACACCTACTGGCTGTGGGATTATGAGCAAGTCACTTAATTTTTCAGTATACTATACAATCCTTTAAGATTCTAAGTTGTAGGAAAGGTACCAACTGGTTTCAGAGAAGGGAGTTGCCTTTTACAGTGAAATCACAGGTCCCCATCTGTATTCTGTGTTTATGTATATACTTATTATCTTCCCCATTAAAACATAAGGTCCTTGAGAGTAGGGGTGCCTCAGTCTTTGCATTTGCATTCCCAGTACCCAGTATAATTAATGCCTTCCACAGAGAAAGTTCTTAATAAATGCTTGCTGATTTAATAAACCTACTCTAAAAAGTAGGTTCTTAAATGTTTGTTGGGAGCTGTATTTATTCATGGCTGTATCTGTATAATTTATGACTGTGTACTATATAACTGATGGTGGTAATGTATGTAATCAATTACTATATTGTGTGTAATTGATGATTATAGTCAAAAGAATGGAAGGTTGTGTTGGAAAACCATCTTTAAGTCTATGAGTCTATGATTCATATGATCATTCTTAGAGTCTTGAAAGGCAGTTAAGACTATCCCCATCATACAGATGAGGAAATTGAGGCTCCAATTAGGGTCACAAAGCTAGTACGCATGAGATACAGGATTTGAACTGAAGTCAATACTGACTCTGAATCCAGTGCTCTAGCCATGACACCATCTTGCTTCTCTAAGAACAACTACACTAGAGAGAATCACTCACAGGTTATTGACCATTGGGAGAATCTAGGCCACCTCCCATGTGACAAAAGAAAATGTCCTTTTCACATCTCCCCATGCCTTATTCCCACCACCCACTCCCTTCCATGAAGATGATGATTTAGTCGTAGTTAGTTTCATGCATTCATTCATTCATCCATGAAATGCGTACTGTACAAAAAGGATTATGCCAAATACTGGGAGCACAATCTAGCTCATCACTCAGTACCTACTGTCTATCTATCTATCTCTCCTTCTGGGGTAAATGAATGAGCTAGGGTGAAGAGAGAAACAGATGAACAATATGTACAGAAGAAAAGATAAGGCTTACAGTCACAAAGTCTCAAGCACTGAGTTACAGTTCTGATACTACATGTCCTAGGGCAAATCATTTAATTTCTCTGAGCCTCAGTTTCCTCACCTATAAAATGGATAGAATAACATTTATACTACCTCCTTTACCCAGCTCTTACAAAATAGTTATATCAATGGGAGCCGTCATTAGGTTTAAACTGGCTCTCCACCGTGAGATTCCCATCCCTAGAAAAGCATTCACTTACCAAATGCTTTCTGTAACTAAATTTCCATTAGCCTAGCTCTCAGGGGATCTAGGAAGACTTCTTTCAACCCTCCTGCTCCCTCCCACTCTTCCCCAGTGAATAGCAATATTTTTAACATGCCTTAAAATTCCTGATTTCTAAAAACAGTAGATGGATATACTTTTAAAATCTATGGCCACAATAGAAAGACTTGCCAATATTTCTAATGGAAATGGTCCAAAGGAACATAACAATACAGATATTGACTCCTTGTTGGAATGAATATCAAGATTAATTGTCCCTAGAAAGGTAAATAAATATTGACAATGATCTCACTTTTGTCCATATTTTCCTCTAGGGTCAATAAATCTTGATATTCACCTCAACCTAAGTCAATATCTGTTGATTACAAATTCATGGTATACTATCCATGCAGGCCTACACACTGCCTAGCATGTGGAAACATGGTGTTATACTCCACTTAATGGTTACATGTTAAATATTCTATATTAAATTAAATTCATTCAATAGAGCAATTAAAATATAAGGACCAAATTCTTCCCCACATTAAATAATGTTTAAAATTAGCTTACAGACTAAGTATGGTTTATGAAAATAAGAAACAAACAAGAAAAGTTCCTATCTTTAATTTAAATTTTAATCATAGATTTCTTAATCATAAATTTAGAGCTGGAAGGAACATTAGAGACCATGAAATCCAACACTCTAACTTTACAGATGTGGAAACTATGACTCACAGAGAAGGGACTTACCCAGGATAACAGAGCCTGCCTCTAAATCTTAACTCTAAATCTAATGCTATCTCTTCCTTCCTTCCTTCCATCCTTCCTTCTTTCCTTCCACAAACATTCGTCGAGGACCACCTTAGTACCGTAATAGCTGCTGAGGACGGAGAGATAAAAGAGATGCAGCTGTTGCCCTCACAGAGCTTATAGTCAAAGAACTGAGAGATTATATAAAAGTCATTGGAGTCCCAGAAAACAAATGAAAATCCAACAAATGTGGTAAAATAACCTCAAGTGAGAAAGTGATCCTTGACCCTGGACATTTAAAGGGAGGAAAAGTATAAGAACTGTTAAACAGGGCATTGAAGGACAGGTAATAATTACACTGGCAAAGTTTGGAGGGAGGAGGGCAGAAGGGGAGGGAGGAAGTCAGAAAGAGATCAAGTAGGGCAGAAGGAGAGGGGGAAGAGAATTGCTCATTCAAGAATAAAATTATTCCTTTCCTCTTACAGCCAGGGAATATTTCAACATTTTGCAAAAGCATCCTTACTTATCACCCATACTGATTACAATATTGGCCTCCTGGAAATGTTGCATAAAGATCTCTGTAGGAGAGAAGAAGGAGAAGCTGGAGAAAGGAAGAGAGGAGAGATTGTATTGTCCAAAAGAGGGTCAGGGCTCTCTTCATATTCCACAAGCCCCTGGAGCTGAGAAAAACCTGTCCACATGAAGTTTTGCTCCATTCAAATAAAGAATAGTTCCTCAGACAGGTGCCCACCACAGCAGGTTCACCACAGTAGAAATTTTAAAATGTAGAGTCGCTCAGTGATAATACAAGTCCCTCAGGTTTCATGGACATCCATTAGCAATGCTATTGCCTCTGAGATAAAATAAAACATTTAGAGTCTCCTGTGTTTAGCCTCCAACCTCCCTTCCTAATTTCATGTCACATTTCTCTGTTTTGTCCACTCTGTGCTCCAGTGGAAACTCGCTTCCCTCCTCTTCCTCATCTCTGATCTCCCATGTCACAGCCTTTGCATAGGTCATCCACCAGACCTGGACACACTCCTTTCTCACTTAGACCTCTTAGGATTAGCTTATATGACATTGCTCTGAGAAGTCTTTCTTGATTCCCCCTAATCCTTAGTGTTCTTGCCTGTCTCAAATTAGTTTGTATTTTTTTTAACTGTTCAAATGCTGTAGACCAGCATAATGTAAGTTTCTTGTTCTTTTCCTTCCTCCTTTTCTCCTTCCTTTCTCCCCTTCCTTTTTCCTTTCTTCCTCCTTTCTTTTTTCTCTCTCTCTCCCTTTTTCTTCCTTCCTCTTTAAGGAAGTGGAATCCCCAGCAGCTACACAGTAAACAATGTTGCTTTTGGCATTGGATTATGTTTATCCTAGTGTGTGTTTGTTTTTTATTGACAAAGAAGACCATGACCATGCTATCAGAGAAATAATGACATGACTTGCACTTAACTTGGTTTTTCTGAGAGAGGGAGGGCTAAGTGGGTCACCAGCCTCACTTCTCCTCCAGAGCCATCTGAATCCAGTGACCAGAAATTCATCAGAACGACTGGAGTGGACCCAACATGAAGCAATTGGAGTTAAATGACTTGCCCAAGGGCACATAGTGAGTGTCAAGTGTCTGAGGTGAGATTTGAACGCAGGTCCTCCTGACTCTTGCACTGGTGCTCTATCCACTGTACCACCAAGCTGCCCCCAAGTATCGGTTGATTATAAATCAGAATGGACAATTTGTGCAATTACATACATGAAAATATGAATGAGCTATGATTCTACAGGGTAACTAAATCTCCTTATGGCAACCATGTCTCCTCAGGATACTCCCCAAATCATAAATACTAACCCCACAATGATTCACATGAATCTTAGGGAATTGTCTGAGGTACATAGAAGTAGCAATCATTAGGATAGACATACTATGGATGTTTCCCCAGCATACCTTGTGTGAAGCTGTTCAGCACACAGCCTATGAAATCTCTAAAATGCTGATAAGTAATAATTAAGGCAGAATCACCAATGCTTTATCAAAGGGAACTGAAATCTAGAGGGTTCTGATAGGGAAGGGAGCGGTACCCTGTAGATTTCAGAACATTTACTAAACACCTACTGCTTGCCAGGTACTATGCTAAGCCCTTTCCAAATAGTATTTCATCATTCACCACTTGCACCTTTTAAGCAACTAGAAACAACTGAACTCAGCACCTAGCTAGTAAGAATAACTTGTTAAAATAGGATATTCCAAATGCTTCCAGCCAGAGGCAGCCATATCCCAAGTGAGGTCTTCCATGGCACGGCCCAGTGCAGACCCTACCCTTCATTCCTGTCTTGGGCATAAAAAATTGCTAGTTACAGCTCTGCTGATAAGGTTAAGAGATTGAATATATATGAGTCATGCATAGTGAATTTAAGTAAAAATATACCTTAATAGCAAAATAGACATTTACTGCATAGTGCATTAAGTCACTGTCTACATCAATTTTTCCTGCTCCATGTTCTCGTGAATAGCATTGTAGCTATCCAGGGCTAAACATACAATCTGCCATGACCACAGTTACATTCATCTCTGTGAAGCTGGAAAGAGCAGGACGTTTCACTGGTTGAGGCAGTGATATACTGTCATTCATTTCTCAAGGCTTTATCCCTGATAATGCTAACAAAAGTATACAAAGAGAATATTTTAAAATTAGGGATAGTATTGTGGGAAGATCTTAAATAAAGACACTAGTTCATGTTTATCTTCACAAATTCAAGATGTTAAGATCATCACTTTCATTTTTATTCCACCATGAAATGGCTTTGGATAGCTCACAGCCCTGTGACCTTTAGAGGATATTGGGCAGTTAAAAAACAAAGGTTCCTTGCTGGAATGTCCACTGGAGGGAAACCAGGGAAGGGCCTTAAGGTACAAGGATTGGTTGAAAGAGCTGGAGATGTACAGCTTGAAAAAAAGACTTAGGTGGGGAAAGCTAGGGGAAGCAGGGACATGGATATATCTTTAAATATTTGAAAGATTATCATAGGAGAGAGAGTTGATATATTCTGCTTGACCCCAAAGACCTATAGGTATCAGTGTCATATTGAGAGTTCTGAATGACCAGACCCAAGGATGAATCCCAGCAATACCTTTTAGCATCTGTAAAATGAGGGGTGAGACAAGATGGCCTCATAGGGCCCTTATAGCTTGAAATCCATAATGTCAAGTTGCAAAGAGCTATATCTAGGCTTGATTTCTGATAAAATTTCCTGAAGTTATTTAATGAGATATGCAAAAGTGGTTTTCTTGGCAAATCGTGGGTTCCCTTTCTTTGGAGGTCTTCAAGTAAAGGATAGATGACCACATGTTGGTGATATTGTAAAAGCAAATCCTATTCAGGTATGTCTGGGACTGGAATTCCTCATCTACAAAATGAGGGAGATGGATTCAATCACATTTAAAAAGCATTTAGTGCTACTATGCCCAAAAGGCTATAAAAATGTGCATACCCTTTGATCTAGAAATACCACTTCCAGAGTTGTATCCCAAAGAGATCATAAAAATGGGAAAAGGACCCACGTGTACAAAAATTTATTTATAGCAGCTCTTTTTGTGGTGGCCAAGAACTGGAAATTGAGGGGATGCTCATCAATTGGGGAATGACTGAGCAAGTTATAGTATATGAATATAATGGAATACTATTGTGCTATAAGAAATGACAAACAGGCAGACTTCAGACATACCTGGATAGACTTATATGAACTGATCCTGAGTGAAGTGAGCAGAACCAGGAAAACATTATACACAGTAACAGCCACAGTGTGTGAGGATTGTTTCTGATAGACTTAGTCCTTCTCAGCAATACATGGACCTCAAATATTTCCAAAGGACTCATGATGCAAAATACCATCCACATTCAGATGAACTATGGAGTTGGAACGCAGAATGAAATAGACTATTTTCTCTTTTGTTATGTTTGGTTTTGTTTAGTTTTACTCATACTTCCTCCCATTTGTTTTAATTCTTCTATGCAACATGACTAAAGTGAAAATGGGTTTAATAAGAATGTAAGTCTAGAGCCCATATAAGATTGCATGCCATCTTGGGGAGGGAGGGGGAGAAAATTTAAAACTTAAGGATGTGATTGTTGAAAATTGAAAACAAATAAATTTGAAAAGCATAAAATAAAAAATCATTTAGTTCTAAATCTATTGTCCTATGGTCCTACAAAGTTATAAGCAAGTATCTGATCTGCTGTGGTGCAGGGAGTTTCCTTACCAGAAGTCCCCTTCATCAACCATCGATGAAAACACCAATCTGGATTTTTTTTTAATCTTATGGTTTATTGATTTTCCTTAATCATATTCTATAACCTTGATATTCACTTCAATAGGAAGGAAGGAAGGAAGGAAGGAAGGAAGGAAGGAAGGAAGGAAGGAAGGAAGGAAGGAAGGAAGGAAGGAAGGAAGGAAGGAAGGAAGGAAGGAGAAAGGAAAAGAGAGAGAGAGAAAGAGAGAGCACAATATTGCCAGTCAGAGAGCATTTCTCCTACAGAAAACGATTTAGTCAGAGGTAATGTTGGACTGTCCTTTGGATGCACTGACATTTTATGAATAGGGAAATGAGATAGCACAGTAAAGACAGCCTGACAGCAAGAATGAAGACTCAAGTTAAGCTGTTGAAAGCCTAACGAGATAAAGGCCGGCAGGAGAGAGTTCCCTTAAATGTGATGAAAATAAGGCCTGAAGGGAAGGAATGACAGAGAGACTGAAGAATGCACACTGCAGGACAGAAGATGAATGTCCCCAACATGACAGTGACACGGAGTGAAATCAATCAGATTCCTGATGGTGGAAATCAGTAACTAAATATACAGATTTATGCATGCATCATTTGGGATCTCAGGTGGCACACAATGCAAAGAGGTGTCATTTTATAGTATTCTCTTAGACCTTAAACTTCCCCAATGCTGAGGAGACCACAGAGTCAAGAATCCAGAGGTCAGGAGCCCCAAGCCTTGCTTTGTCCATCAGTAAAATAAATGGGGTCAGCCATGGACCTCTCAAGATCGCTCCCCAGCCATTCTAACTTTGGATCCCCGCTGTTTTTTTACCTCTCCCTTTAAATCATATTTCTTTGGCTTAAACAACACTATCCATGACCTGATCCAGGTTTTCATGCATGTCCAACATCTATTTTGGGGATGCTGCTCCCCTGGGCTCTGGCCAAAGTGTTTTAAAGGGCACTGAATGGCACGTGAACTAGGAGGGTCTCAGATGCCATCTTGGTCATAGTCAAAAAACTGTTATTAAGTACTGGCTGAGTCTCAGTGCTGAGCACTGGGGATATAAATTAAGGCAACAATGCTCTTCCTGCCCTCAAGGATCTCACATTCTAATGGCAAAAACAACATGCAAGTAACTAGGAACATCTAAAATGCATATAGTGAAATTGGAAGGAAACCCAAAATGGGGGAGAAAATGCAACTGGAGGAGACATGGGGGCTGAAGGGAGGAAAGACCTCCTGCAGAAGGTGGGATTCAAGCTGAGGGTAGAGAAATCATCTAGAGATAGGATCAGAAACCCAGAGCTGGAGGAAGCAGGATCAGGAATCCAGAGTTTGGGTGACCTCAGAGGCCATACAAGCCAACTCCATCATTTTTTGCAAAGGAGGAAAGGAGACTTGCCCATGATCAATCACACAGTTCCAGAAGCAAGACTTCAGTCCACATCCTCTGGCTCCAGAAGTTGGGCTGTTTCCATTTCTTGTTACCCGCTCAGTGTTAAAGGGACGTTGTAGCTTAATAAACAGAACTAAGGGTTTGGACATAAGACAACAATTTTGAATATCGCTTCCATCACTTCCTGACTATATGCTGTTGTTCTGTCACCTTTCAGTCATGTCTGACTCTTCATTGACCCATTTGGGGTTTTCTTGGCAAAGATACTGAGGTGGTTAGCCATTTCCTGCTCCAGCTTGTGTCACAGATGAGGAAACAGAGGCAAAAAAGGTTAAGTGACTTGTCCAGGATTACACAGCTAGTAAGTCCTAGCTTTATAATCCCAGGGAAATCACAAGCTCTCTGAAGACCAAGAAACTCCACAGGAAACTGATTAAGACAATTAGTCACTCTAAACCTCTGACAACTAACTCCTCATGAGTCATCTGCCATCAAACAGGATGGCAGTCTGTGTTAATAGATGGAGTTCCCACCTACGAGTTCCCTCAAAATCCTTTGTTTACTTGCTGGTGATTGTCAAATAAAGACCAATCAGAGAACCACAAACTGACTGTCTAAATCTTCTCTACTTCCTCAAGCAGAGAATAGATTGCTATGGGGTCACAAAAAAGGGAAGAAAGGACTTACCCTTCGCCCTTCCCTATGCAAATCTTCCAGGTGTGTCGATGTCAAGATGAGAATTCTGCAGGAGGCTATTCTACTACTCCTAGATACTTGACAGAGATGTATACTCTCCTTGTGATAGCAGTCAAATCAAAAAATTATCAACACTTAGTATGTGCTAAGCTGAGGACGCAAGGAAAGGCAAAAACACAGCTCCTGCCCTCCTGGAGTTCCCATTCATGTGGTCTAACGTATTCAGGAAGTAAACCCAACCAGGAGGGTTGGAACAAAAAGAGATCTGGGTCTAAACCACCAATTACCAGGAAAGTGTGGTAAAGTAAATACAGAGTGCCAAGTTTGAATTTGGAGGACTCGACTCTGCCAACTTCCTACCAACATAACCCTGGCAAGTCACCTAAACTTAATGTCGTCAGCTGTAATAAAAGTTTGTGCTAGATGACCTCTAAGATGCCTTTCACCTCTGTAATCTATGAACCTGTGAATTTAATTATTCAGAATGCCTCATTTCCTAAATATTCCTGGTACTGAGATTTTACTGCATAGGATACAGAAAGATTTCATCCTGACTTGCTTGTCTGTATCATCTTATCAAGGTCACAATCCCTTCTCCAGAGAAGGAAGTCTTTCTTTAGCTACTAATAGCCCAGCCCCACCCTAACATTCCTCATATCTTCATGAGATTCAATTAAAATTAAATGGTAATCTAGCTAATGCTAGCTTGGAAAACTTGTAGATCTCTTGGTATTTTGTCCCACCTGCGTAGCCTAACAAGTTTAGCCCATTTTCTTCTAGTGTCAGAAAAAGAATCAGGCCCATCTTTCTTGTAACAGTCCTTCATACAGTTGAGGACAGCTATTAAGTCACCCCTAAACCTCCTGAATACCAGTAATCCCAGCTCCTTTCATCCTTTTTCATCAGTGCTGTTTTCCAACCCGTTAATCATTTTCATTGCTCTCCTCTGGACCCTATCCAAGTTCTCCACGTATCTTTAAGCTTTTGTGAATTATGTGGCCAGTTTACAGCTCTGATAAGCCTGAATGGTGGTAAAGGTAGAATCTCTTCACACCAGTCTGTAAGGAGGGGACAAAGCAATATGTTACTCTAAAACACAGAGAACTTCAAAACAGACCAGAGATGCTCATTTAAGACTTCTCCATTCTGTCTTTGGGTTGTTGGAATTGATGTCACTGTTCTTTAACTGCACATAAAATAGAATTTTTAAATGCCACAAAACAAGGCGCTTACCCAATGCTTTTAAGGAACAGAGAAAAGAGAAAGCCTTTAGCCAATGGGCTATATTTATCCTGAGTCTAGCTGTGTGTTAATAGCATGGATATTTCCGTTCATTAAGTTTTTCTATCTGTGGTACCAGTGAGTGATGGAGAGACTACAAGATAAAATGATGGCATCTTCCATACTCATTCTGTCCTTGGCTTTATAGAATGAACTTGAGTAGCTACAATACTGATTCAATCGGTACCTAAACAGGATTACTGCTAGACCTTCTGAAATAAGACTGGATCCTGAATCAGTCCTGGAACAAAGTTGCAAGGAAATAGCTATCTGCCATGACAGATGTGAATGAGTTCTTCCTCTATGAGAGATGGAACCTGCATAGAAAGCCAAGAAGCTGGTGACATGAGAAGAAAGATGGAAGTTCCTTCACGATCAAAGCATCTTCAAGATAGAAAAGCAAGGTAAAAAGACATACGTTGCCTGTATATTTCACCATGAGCTTCTAGACTACCTCTATCATGGAATTCTAGTGTTAGATAAAATCGTGGGATCGTACATAGATTTAGAGCTTAAAGGGATTTCAAAGGTCATCTAGTTCAAATCTTACATTCTACAGATGAGAAAACTGAGGCTCTGTGGGGTTAAGTGATTTTCCCAAGGTCACATGGTAAGAGGGATTTGAATCCAAATTCTCTGACTCCAGAGCCACTGTCCTTTCCACTTTATTACTCCCTGTGTGATGCAGGGTACCTCACATATCCTCTGTGGGCTTCAGTTCCCTTAGCTATAAAATGGATAATCCTCTGCTCCACTATTTTCCTCCTTCAAAGAAGGCTTGCCTTTAAATCATTCTACACAGACAGTTTGCTGCCTCCGCCTGATATTCCAACAGATATCCCTGGAAAGATTCTCTGGCATCCTTCGGAAATGCATTTCAGAGCTGGGGCAGAATACTTCCAGTCAGGCTTGCATATGGAAGTTATTATTTTAAAGGCCAGGGGCTCTGAATATACAGGTTTGGGGATGCTCTTGACACAAGAGATGGGTTTCCTCAAGTTATTTTACAAATACATCATTCCTCTAGGATTGCCATTAGCTATACCTCATTTGGGATCAATTGATTTGTCAAACTGATGTTTACTCATAGTAAACTATTTCATTGGTTCTTCAAAGGAATTGGTGCTCTTCCCCTTTCCCAGTTTCACTGACCTGGTTCTTTTCCCGGCAGTCTTTTAGACTGTAGAGGGCAGTGAAGGGACTTCCATTCCTTTTTTCCTCCCAGCATCTCATTTTCACCTCTTGCCCAATGTCTGTATTTTACACTTTGGATGGTTCGGTGCCTTCACAGCTAACGATAAGAAACCCCTGCCTTTTAAACTCTCCATGCTGAGCCAAGGGAAGTAGTAGCCTGTTGTGGGGGATGGAGAGTCTGGAAGACCTGTGTTCAAATTCTGTCTCTGATACATCCTGGCTGTGTGTCTATAAGAAGAGAAAGGGAGTTTTCTTCAAATGTCCTCAATGAACCTTTCAGTGTTCTCAGGTTATCAATCAATAGCCAGATAATCAATCATCAATAATGTACAAGCCTTAGAATCAGGATGGTCTGGGTTCAAATGTTGCCTCTCATATTTACTAGCTATGTGACCATGAGAAAGCCACATAACCTCTATGAATCTCAGTTTCCTTATCTTCAAAATAAAAGGGCAGAACTAGATACTCCCTATACGTCCCTTTCAGCTCTGAATCTATGATCCAGTTATATTCTAGATATTTGTGATACGAACACAAAAATAAAGCAGCCCTTGCCCTTCCATTTTATCAGGGAAAACACTACACAAATAAGTATATTTAAGATAAATACAAATATTTTGGAGGGAGGATATGAGCAGGATTACAGAGGGCATGAAGACTGGGGCTTAAGCAGAATTTTGAAAGAAACAAGGGATTTTAACCCAGAGGGATGCATTTAAGGCATGAGGGCAGCCAGTGTAAGAGCAGGACAACTCTTAAGAATATGCATTATGGAGAAGATGCCTTGGTTGAAGCGGTTTGCATGCAGAGTTACCCACACTGATAAAATCACTTGGTCAAATTCCATGTGGATATTAGAAGGAAGGAGACAGCTCTCTGATTCTGCTATCCAAGAATGCATATAGACAGACAGACAGAGGTGAATGCAGAAATTTCTCTGATCTACACAGAATTGGTTTTCTCACATCTCACATTCACTTTTTACACATCATTTGTGACGTCACTAGTACGGGGCGTCCTCAGGCAGGAAGTGTCCTCACCAAAGCCACTACACTTTGCATTCTTAGAGAAGATGGTCTTTGTTTTTCTATGTTATCCTGGACCCCTTTGTCAATCTCATGAAGCTTATTGATCCTTTCTCAAAATAATATTTTAAAAAGCATAAAATAAATTCATAAAATTATGGAAGATACCAATTATATTGAAATATAGTTAACACATTAAAAAAAGTTAGTTCACAGACACTAGATGAAGAACTGTTGGATCAGGAATGTAGCTGGACACTGATGAAATGACTTGCCCAGGGTCATCCAGCCAGTATGTGTCAGAAGCAGGACTCAAACCCAGGGCTTGCTGACTATGAAGCCCAGCTCTATCCACCATACCAGGCTGACTCTCCTTCTATTCACAAAGTTTCTAAAGCCTTCTTCCTCCCCTCCTACCCCTTTAAGCTACCATCCCCTCTTGGCTTTTTCCTTCAAACATTCTCAAAAGATCAATCTCTACTTGTTTCCTCTATTTCTTCCCTATTCATTCATTCTTTAAACTCTCAACATCTGCCTTCTATCCCTTACCACAGTACAAGAACAGTGCCTTTAAATATATATATATATATAGTATTAATCTATTTTTGTTATATTGCCTACATTTCTCTATGTAATCTTTCTCCTTCTGCCTCACAAAGAGTCAGCCCTTATAACAAAGATTAAAAATGGAAAAAACGGTTCATCAAGATATGTTTTATATCAAAAAAGTCTTAACGTCCCAAATTTATAGCATCCAATAGGGACGAAGAAGGAAGAATACCCAATAGTCTTTTTTTCCATGCTATCACTGCAATATTTGATGCTGATGATCACATTGCCCCCACCCATGCCTCCTAGAATTTCTCCTTCATGAATTTCCAAACACTTCACGATTCTGGGTCTCCACTCACTTCTCTTATCCCTCTCCTTCTTCTTCCATCTATCATTCCTCTTCTTTTTTACTCCAGGAAAGTTCTAAACTCAGCCAATATCTCTTCTCTTCTGACCTCACCCATCATCTGATCTAATTCAACAAGCATTTATTAAATACCTGAGATAAAAGGACAAAGCGGTCCCTCTCCACAAGTAACTTGCATTCTTCTGGGTTTGCTTTTTGTAAATGATGTCCAAATCAGTATCTGCTGCCTCACTCTGTCCCCTGAGGTTGAGAGTTTTATATTTCCAGCTGTTTGTTTGACCATTCTCTACTAGAATGTCTTACCAGCACCTTGAACTGAATGATAAATTGCTTCATAGAATATCTGATTTGGAATCAAAAGGGACCTCAGAGATTGTAAGATTATAGATTCAGAACTCCTAGAGAATTTAGATTCCATCATTTCCAACACCTTCATTTTGCAGATGAGGAAGCCGAGGCAAAGGGTCGTTAAATGACTTACCCAGAGTCACACAACTACTAAGTGTCAGTGATGTGATTTGAACTCAAGTCTCCCTGACTCCAAGCCCAGCACACTCACCACCTATTACACCATCTAGCTCCAATCTCTATGGAAATCATTCACCTATGACCTCCAGCATGTAATCATCAATCCACAGCTTAAAGACAGTAATAGAGAGAAGACTACCTGTTCAAGTCAGGCCACACCATGTTCAGACAGTTCTAATTATTAGAAGTATTTCCTTTTGGTGAGATAGAAACTCTGGCTACCTAGGGCTTCAAGTAGATAGATGTCCATGACAGACTTCCATCTACCTGAATGTTGCTATGTCTGGAACTTATGAATCAGTTGTTATTCAAGTAATTTTTCAGTTATGTCCTACTTTTCATGACCCCATTTGGGGTTTTCTTGGCAGACATACTGGAGTGGTTTGCCATTTCCTTCTCCAACTCATTTTACAGATGAGGAAACTGAGGCAAACTGGGTGAAATGACTTGATCAGGGTCACACAGCTAGTCAGCATCTGAGGCCAGATTTGAACTTAAGAAGCTGAGTCTTCCTGACTCCAAGCCTGGTGCTCCACCCATTGTGCCATCAAGTCACCCCTATTATTGATAGAATACATAATAAATTATTTATAGAATAAATAATCATGTGAGGAAGAGTCAGAAAAGGAGACTGGAGTGAGCCTCTATAGAGCCTTGTTTGCCAAGCTTAGGAGTTTGACTTTTCCCCATTATGTAGTAGGGAAGCATTAGGGGAGGGAAAATTTAGAGTAAATAAATTATTTATGCATTTTATCATCAACAATAATAATATCCAAATTGCAAAGTGTGACCTTTGATAACCACTGTAATAGACAAGTGGTTACTGAAGGAAATCATTAATAATAGCTGACAATATAATAGAGCCTTGTCTAAAGTTTGCAAAGCACTTCATAGACACTTTTTCATATTAGCCTCACAACAGTCTTAGCAGGACAGTTCTAGAAAACTGAGTATTAAATTTTCAGTATAAGCATTTACACCTCAAAAATCAACTAATGCTATAAATCAAGCCTTAATTTATCATTTTTGCTGATTGTCTAGACTTAAGAAAGTGGTGGAGAAAATTTTAATGATGCAGGTTAAATTTAAAAGTGACTTTCCTCCTCCCCAGAGAGCCAGTTGTTAAACACTTGCCAGCATAGCCTTGATTAAAATAGGTAGTATAGATATTACTATCCACATTTAATAGATGAAGAAACTTCAAGCTTAGGGAATTAATTTACAAATCCAGGATTGTACCTCTAGTAAGTGTTAGGATTAAGATTTAATCCCAAATCAAACACTCCAGTCACTTTGCCTGGTTTGTACAGTGGGGAAGTGTTGGTTTTCTAGCTGGGGATCTAGGTCTGAATCCTGGTTCTATCACTACCGGCTTGACTAAATGAGAAAAGCAACTTAAACCCTCTGGGTATCAATTTCCTCAGCTGTTGCAATGGTGAGAATTGGATTGATGGATGATCTTAAAGGTCCCTCCCAGATCTGGTAGTTTGATTTCCTATTTACTGCATTAACAACACAAGGAAGTGGCATGCCAACACCTGCCTCCTCCATCTTCTCAAGTTTGAGCTTTCTGGGTTTGGTTTGGTTTGCTTTTTTTTTAGATAGAAATACTGAAGACAATGCTGGTAATTCAACAGACAGAATTAAAGAAACCTACCCCACCCCCTCTACTCAATCCCACCCCTAATTTATGTTTCCTGAAATGTAATGCTACCTAAGCCTACCTTACCCTCCTTCATATTAATTCAAAAAGTTGGAGACCTATGAAGCTATATCATGACCCTCCCCCCATCATTGCCTCTCTGGTCCTTACAACTTCCTGGAGCCCAGCTAGTCTTCGTTCATTTCTTCTCCTAGTTGAGTTTTTTTTTCTCCCAGAGATTATAGATGTTTCTGGTGTGAGATATACGGCCAACCACTTAGGTGGGCAGCATCCCACCCAAAATTGATTTTACAGTGCCCTGAGAGCACTTAATAAAAATCCTCTGCCTATGATTTCAACTGCAGATGTCTGTCTTCATGGCCTAGTAAACTTGGCATGAATTACTCCAGATATCATGTTTCTCTCCCCACCTGTGATCTCCAAAAGAGAGATCTTACCCTAACTGTAGGCTTCTTAATTTACATTAAAATGTGGGGACCCTGTAGACTATCCAAATAGGCCTGCATATACAGTTATAAGCTACAATTTATTTGGGTTTTTATATTAAAACTATCATGAGTGGGTTTTCCTTTTGAGTAACATCAGATCAATAAACATTTATTAAACATCTACTGTATGCCAGGCACTATGCTAAGCAATGTGAACACAAAAAGAGGTAAAAGACAGTTTGTGACCTCAAGGAACCCTAATGGGGAAAACAATATGCCATGAAATACATACAAAGCAAGGTATATTCAGGATAAATAGGAAAATAATTAAGAAAGGGAAGGCACTAGAAATAAAAGAATAAATAAGATTTGGATTAACTAGATAAAATTCTGGGAAAATCCAATCAATCATAAAAAGTTTGCTAATAATGTATTCTTTAGTATCACATGTTGCTATGACCAATGAATTCATCACCAGGTTGCCAACCTGCTGGTGAGAAGCCTGCTTTGTACTGAATTAGGCTACTTCTCAGAAAGCAGATTCAGCTATTGATGGAACTGGACTTTCAACCTGACCATCATGGTAGAAGTTGAGCTCCAATGGCATAGACTTCAAGAACCCAGGATCACCTCCATGAAGAGAAACTAAGAAAAGTTGGGTGAACCTCATTGCACCCTTTTCAGAAGAACAAGAATTATAAAGGATGGATGGGCATGAGTAGGTTTTGATCAGCTGATAATATTGAAGAATCATTAGAATATTGAAGGTGAGTATTCTTCAAGATCAACCAAAACAAAGAATAGTTGTAATTGTTAGAACGTAATTCTAAAATTGCTAAGCAAAGAATGAGATAAAGGAAGCAGGGGGAGAGTCTAAGAAATTCTTTCCTTGATAAGTTTCTATGATTCATAGACCTTAAGCTTTGCCATATTTCACATAAATATAGAATATAAATGAATATATTAAGTGATACATTTGCTTAGAAGATACTGGATTTTTATCATCTTTCTTTAAAAAAAATCTCATCATCTCTGAAATACTAACTTCCTTATTTCTGTTCAAGGAATTGACACAATTCTCCTAATCACCCAAAACTTGAAATCTCAAAATTGACTTTGAGCCCTCCCTCTCACTCAGTCCTCATATGCAGTCAGTTGCTATGTCCTTGTGGCATCTTCCTTGACTATATCATCATCACTGTTGCTACCCTGATCTTATGGTCTTTGTGTCTCCAGTGTATGGCACAGTAGCATGTATAAAAACATGCTTTGATTCCTCTTTGGCCTCCACCCCTAATTCTCCATACTGTCTCCAACCCTGGCCTTCTCACCTGGGAAGTACACTCCTCCCTCAGACTGGTGAGCTCCTCCCAGAACATTCATTTTAAGGAAAGTGCCCAGGCTAGTCATGTCTTCATCCCAATCCAGGCTTCACTCTTAATTCACCAGATTTTCTCCAACATGCCCTTGTGTAGCTATCTTCTCCGTCCATCCTCTTCAGCTTCCTCTCATTTTGTCCTCCATGAAGACAGGTTTTGTCTTCTGCTTTTATTTGTATACCAGGGCCTTGCACAATGTCTGGCATAGAATAAATGCTTAATAAATGACTGTCAAGTTTACACATAGTTTGATGTTGATGATCATTAGTCATGTTAGTTGTTTCTGACTCTGTGACCCCAGTCAGAGTTGTTTTGGCAAAGATATCAAGAGGTTTGCCATTTCCTTCATTTTATAGCTGAGGAAGTAAGGCAAACAGGGTCAAGTGACTTGCCCAGGGTCATACAACTAGTAAGTGTCTGGGGTAGGATTTGACCTCAGGAAGATGAGTATTCTTGACTTCAGGTCCATCACTCTATCCATTGTATCACCTTACTACCTCCATAGTGGGTGCTTAATACTTGTTGACTCTTACTTCAATGACTGTCAATGCCCCCAACATCTTCTTGTCCCTCATCTTTCTCTCTTCTAATCCATTCTATCTTCCAAAAGCAGAGTAATCTTCTAAGATAAAGTTCACATAATTTCCTGTAGAAAAGTCTTCAATACTACACTACTACTGAGTAGAGTTCAAACTACTTAGCAAAGCAATTCAGACCACTCCCATATGCCTTTTCAGCCTTACCTTCTTTAGTTTATATGTCATCCAAGTTAAACTATTTCCCAAATTCATCTTGCCATTTCCTGCCTCCATGTACGCTGTGCCCACTTATTAGAAAAATACTCCATTCTCTCCAATTTCTCTCTATCCTTCAATGTCCTGTACAGGCACTACCTTTTCTGTGAAGATCCCTCTGATGCATTCCTTTACCCTATCATGCTTCATAGCTGAAAGGAATTTCTCCCTTTTCAGATCCCTCACAGCCCTTTGTTTGCTTCTCTCCTACAAGCTTGACTTAGGACCCATGATTTCATTGATATGAGGAATCTCAAGGCAGAAAATCCTTTCAACAGTACAGACTGGTGACTCTTCTATAATTTATAGCTTTAGAGAGTTGTTTGAGGCACTGAAATATCTTCATGCTTTAGCTCCAGCTACTACACCATACTGTCTTGCATATCAACTTCCCATATTCTAATTTTTAAACTAGTTGATTATGATCTTACTTTATTTAGTCTATTAAATTCTAAGCTCTTTGGGGCAAGGACATAAAATATGCTTTATTTATCATATCTGCAGCACCTAGCATAGCATCTTACCTGTGTGTTCGTCCTTCATTGCCGAAGAAGACCATGCCATCAGAGAAATAATGACATGACTTGCACTTGACTTGGTTTTGAGGGAAGGAGGGCTGTGCAGGTCACCAGACTCACTTCTCCTCTAGAGTCATCTGAATCCAGTGACCAGATCTTCATCAGGATGACTGGAGATGACCCAGCATGAGGCAATTGGGGTTGTGACTTGCCCAAAGTCACACAGCTAGTGAGTGTCAAGTGTCTGAAGTGAGATTTGAACTCAGGTCCTCCTGACTCTTGCACTGGTGCTCTATCCACTGCACCACCTAGATGCCCCAGCATAGCATCTTACACATAATAGTTAAATAATAAATTGATTTTAATTGATTGGAATGTGAACTATTTAGCAAAAGATCTGCTCCATCTTGGGTAGAAATTTGGAGGATTTATGGAAGACCCCAGACAAGAATCATACATAAGCAAATAAAATTTATATTACAGAGGAAAATCTCCATGTTGCTGATATCACAGATTCAGTGAAATTTGGGGATGATTCACAGGTTCATAGACTATTAGAACTGGAAGAAACCTTAGGGATCACCTAGCTGCAGCTGAGGAAGCACTAACCTTGAGAGGACGACACTCTTAAGAATTCACACAAATGGGAAGTAGGAAATTCAAGATTCAAAGCCAGGTCTTCTAACTCCATCCCAAATCCAATGCCTTTCTACTACACCATTATCTCTGAAAGGTGTCTCTTGCTAATTGTTCCCCTAAAGATGTTTCATAGACTTGATTAATGTGGTCTTGAATCAGAGTATAAAGGATAGTGAGAAAATTCTAAACATGTGCCACTAGGTGCTTTTTTTTTTTTACAAACTCAACTATTATAAACTATATGTGTACATACATATATGTTCCATTTTGAAGATGGAAAAAATCATCTCTTGAAAAGAAGTGTAAACTTCATATTTATATAACTGATACATTGCTTGCCTTCCCTTGGTAAAGAGAAGGGGCCGGGGAAAGAGAGAATTTGGAACTCTACAATTTTTAAAAAATGAATGTTAAAATAAAGTATAATTATTTTTAAAAGAAAAGAGATAGAAAATCCCAAAGCACAGTCCTATATGAGAGGGGACCTTTCTTAATACCCTGGCCCCTGTTGATAGCACTGGGTCCTGAAGTTACTCCATAACCTTCGGCTATACATTGCATTTATTTATCTATATACATTGTGTATCTTCCCACTAGAATATAAGTTCTTTCAGGACAAGAACTCTTTTATTTCTCTATGCATCTTTAATACCTAGCACAGTGCCTTGTACCTTTTGGGAGGGCAGGAGAGCTGGGACAGGACCTGTAATTTCATTGGAAATGGCAAACACCCCACCTCTGTCCAGTAAAGTCCCTTGATCTATGTGGAATTACAGCTGCTCTGAGGCTTCTGGTCATAGAGAGCCACCCAGGTCACTGAGAGATCATGACCTGCCCAGGATCTAGGAAGTCAGAGTGTGTCAGAGGCAGTATTTGAATCCAGGTCTTTCTAACTCGGAAACCAGATCTCTATCCATGACACACCTTGTACATTGGAGATGCCTAATAAATTTTTGTTTCTTTAATTAAACTGAAATTTTTTTAACATTCCATATCATGTGCACAGTCATTGATGCATATATATGACATAAGAAAAATACACCAAACATTATCATTTCTTTTTAATTCTGTAGACATTAGTGGAGCAAGAGCCAACCTCAGAATCAGCCAGGTTTGGGTTCAAGTTGTGTCTCTGACCAATACTGGCTGTGTGACTGCTCAAGCAGATCAATTAATCTTCCAGTTGTTCAGGCAACTTGCTAAGACTCTAAGTCACAGAATGACTCCTGATTGTATAGCTAGAAGAAACTTCCTTACCAGGAGGTCCATGCACTAATGAAATCAGAGATTTAGACCCACCAAATGCCTCAGCATTTCAGTCCTTGGTATAATGTAAGATCATGCCACATGTTATTCATAAATTCAAGCACTAAACCTGGTTATATAAACTAACTGTCCCAACCCACACCATTACTAAAACAGGGTTGTCCCAATGGAGCTAAAGAAAAGTTCCAATATTCCAGAGAAACTCGATTTAGTTTCACATGAAATAGGAACTGAGTTAAATCTGATCATTTTCCAGACTTCTCTAAAATCAATAAATGGGCACTCTCTTGACAAACACATCTTCAAGGACAGAACTGATTTCTCTCTCTGTTAAGGCTCATGTTACCGTCCTCCCTCCACTAAGGGGCTCTTCAAGATTCAATAAAAACACTCATTCAAAAGTGTTATTCTCAAATTTCCAGCTCTAACTGAGTCATTCTGGGTTTTCCCTTATAGCCTGGATAGTCTTGCCTGAATGGACTCAAACCAATTAATGTGTGGATCATTCTATTCTGTATGACTCTGGGTAATGTAATGAACACTAACAGACTTCCTATTTCCTGTATCTCACTTTTTTATTATACCACCAGGGTTAAAATTCAAGAAAACTTGGGGGAGAGGGAGGGAGGGAGAGAGGGGGAGAGAGGGAGAGAGAGGGGCGGGGAGAAATAAAAGAGAGAGAAGAGGAAGGGACAGAGACAGAAGGGAAGGAGGGAGAGACAGAGAAGAGAAAGGGACAGAGAGAGAGAAGGAGGGAGGGTAGGGGGAAGGGAGAAGAAGAGGGAGAAAGATGTTTATAAGTGAGAAACATGCCTACTGAATTTTCCCCAATAATATTATTGGAAAGAAAATCATACTTAAGAAACATAGATGTCCTAATGAATATTTTTATTCTTCCATTGAAAAAAAGGAAAGTGTCTCATTTAGAAGCTAATTTCTATCCAGTTCTGGAATACTCATTTGGACACTGAAGAAAGAAAGAAAACACACCCAAACAACTGTGCCATTTGTCAATATTACTATTATGGTCTCTGGTTTGAGAATTGTGCCTATTAACAAGCAAGATGGAAACCTTCCCAGTCTCAGCACTGACAAGATTCCTAATGATCAGTTTATTAACTGGAATACCATTCCCAACTTTCCAGAATTAAAAAATGAATGAAAGGAGCTATTTTCTCCTGGGTGTGCCTCCATGATTTTGCATTCATGTTCATGAAACCCCATCAAAGCATCAAAGGGAGGATTTTTAAGCAAAGGACCTCTTCTTCTATCATAATACAGGTAAACTGGTCTACCAAGGCACTGGGGCAGTTCTTAAAGAACACACCTACCCTCTCTCTCCCTGGTTTTAGTCCAAGTGACCACATGGAAACTTGAGGGGAGGGAGAAATGTTGCTTCATGCCCAGGGTGGTGCTATACCTAGAATTCTGATTTAAAATGGAGATTCAGGAATGGGATGCTTTCTAGCCCTAAGAACAGTCTGACTGAGAGGGTCAGCAACCTAAAAGTGTAATAGACAGGGTACTAGCTTTGGAGTCAGAAGACACAGGCTCAAAACCCACCTTGGTC
The DNA here is from genome assembly GCA_023548195.1 of Bettongia penicillata ogilbyi. Lineage (NCBI taxonomy): Eukaryota > Metazoa > Chordata > Mammalia > Diprotodontia > Potoroidae > Bettongia > Bettongia penicillata. Next base: position 802,911 of record JAJHZJ010000496.1, read on the forward strand.
ACTATCCAACCTTGCATAAATAAATTTCTCTTCCTGGGTCTCAGTTTCTTCCTTTGTAAAATAAGGGAGTTTCATGAAATGAATTCTGAGGTCCTTCCCTAGCTACGGACATATAATAACTCTTTGTGGCTATAAAGCTTTTGCTATTTGAATGGGCTATTTAGCCTCATCTAGACTGTTTCTTTGTGTGTCAAATAGACATAGGAAATAGTACTGCCTTTCCTATTGTGTCATTTTATGGGTTTTTTTAAAAACAGTTTTTCCAGAAAAGCTAACCAAAGTGGTTACACACACTCAACTAACACCGACCGAACCAGATTACCCTCTATTGTCAAACCTGCTCCAAAGTGAGAAACTTTCACAAGAGTTTAGCTTTTTTGAGGGTTGTCCAGGCCAAAGAAATCATCAACATGAGGTCCACATATTTGTAATGTACTTAGTTGTGCTTGTTGGGATCATGCTTGAAGTTTTTCATGAGTACTAATCTATACCACTTGGAGAGACTGTTCCTGTCAAAAAGATCACAAGTACTTCAATACATAGAAATGTTGTCTTTGAGTAACCAAAGTAATTAGGGGCCACAGTAGAATGTCCTAAAATACTTTAAAAGAAGTGTAGTCCATCCCCCTTATTCTTAGATCCATGGGCAAACCATGCAGTGAACCATATTTTCCCAGGGGTAATTGATAAACATTTTTCATCAGCTGAGCAGCACACTCCAAAGTATAGCTGGTCCAGATCCACGGACAAAGAAAGGAAAAGAAGAATACATCTGATTGTGGAAATTAAGAACACTTCAAAGAAAATAAGATCCAACTGCAACCACAACACCATGGTTGAGATGAACAAGGTTTTGGTGGTGTCACTGGTATCTGTGAAAGAGATTATTTCTATGGACCATAGACAGACATCCAAGCAACCAAACTACCACATTTATCTTCAAAACTTGGAAAGGCAGAAGAGGAATATTTTAGACATAGACAGTGAACCAAAACATTCCATGATCCTTAGCAAACCAGCAATCGAAAAGTCAACATCTGCCCCCACACTTGGACAAAATCATTTCAGGAAAGGAAGGAGCCTAGGAATCCCTTTTCATAGACCGGATCCACATCTTTTGCTTTAAATTTCAAATATCTCTCACTCCTCCAACAGCCACATTTCTCTGAAAGGATCCCAATACGTGTACATCTAAAGTTTCCATTTCACCAAATGTACTTCCAAAACACGATGCCCCACCCATCTGGTGAATCAAATACTGCATAATCCAGTAGTGGATGCAAAAACAGTTAAGTTATAGGGAACATTTCCTAAAAGTCTCTAGCAATTCAGAAGGACACACCTATAGAATGTTTTCCATCTGGTCCCAGTTCTAAGGTTCATAGGTACATGAAGACTCTGGAAAAGACTGTACCAAGCCTTCAGATTGGAAGGGGGAATGGAGAAAAAGACATGATCGAATTTAAACATTATCTACACCACTGAGGTTTGGGGGAATGTTTTTGACATGTCCAAGGTTCCAGGTACAATGCTTAAAGTAATCATGGCTGTAAGGAAAAAAAGCAAGAGAGAAAAGAGAGGACATGGGGGTCAAAAGCTGTCAAAGTTGGAAGGGAACCTGAGATCTAACCCTCTTATTTCTGAGCTGAGGAAACTGAGTCCTCATGAGGCAAAGTGACTTGTCCAATATCACACAATTAGTATTAGAGACAGCATTTGAACCCAGGTCTGAGTAATCCAGTGTTCTTTGAACTTGGATAGGAAAAGAATTACATCTTTACTTTTGTCAGTAAATTTTAGTATCACCTTGAGTTATTTTTAAACTTTATTCTGAGAAGGGGTTTACATTCTTCACCTGACTGCCAGTGTGGTCCATGATAGAGGGGAAAGGAAAGGAGGAATAAGTATTTGATAAGTTGCTACAATGCACAAGTGCTGGGCTAAGCACTTTAAAGATATTACCTCATTTGATCAAAAAAAGGTTCAGAATCGCTGACCTCAGGACATAAATTCCACATGAGAGATCAGTAACATCACCTCCACATCAAAAAGGATGATGGATCTCAGAAAAAAATAATTCTTAGTCATAGTTTCAGGAAACCAAAGATATAATACTCATGCCACCTCTTGGTAGCAGAGTGGGAGTCTATGGAAGCAGAATGGTGAATATGCTGCCAGATGGGGGTACTTTGTAAGCTTTACCTCCTTTGCATTGCTACAAGACAGAATTGGAGAGGTACAGATATTGGGAAATGACTAATGAAGGAAAAAAGACATCAATTAAAATAAAGTTTAAAAAAGAAGGGGAAAATGCTGGCTAGAAGAAATCAATGAACTGCTTAACTGAGAGATTACCCAGAGCTTGAGATTCAGGCCTGGAAGAGGGCACTGAGCTTTGCCAGGCTATGCTCACATAATCAGGGCTTTGTCTGCATGGGGATGAGATAATCAGCCACCAGGAATTTCATCAGGTAAAATGCTTAATAAAGATGTCATGAAGCGCCTAGCCACAGAGGGGTGGTGGAATGCAAACATTTATATAAACTCTTATCCCAGTGTGCAATTTAATGAGAAGGCTTTATGTTATAGTCATCATAGGGAAAAGCTTATTTTAGAGGCCTTCAGAATTTGGGTAGCAGCAGCTGGTATGTGCACATTACCATCATTCTGTTAGACTTCAGTTTTATGTCACATCTTATGGGAGCTAGCAGCCCAAATTCCTTCCTTGGAGACTTGAACACCAGTCTCCAAAGTCATTTTTTCCATTCTATACTCAATCAATGCTAGGCAAATTCCCCATGTATGAATGTCAAGAATCCACATTCATGGCCAAAGCCAGCAGATATTAGAGAAAGACCTTCTTTACTTTGCAAATCGGAGCATGCCATCATCAAAGGTCAACACAATCACTGAATTGTTGAGCACATACCCCACCCTTCATTAATACCACAGACTACATTTTTAAAGAGTAATTCTACAGTGTTTGTTAAAGGCAAATATACTATCTGCGTATATATACACATACACAAACACACAACACACATATAACATGTGTATGTGTGTATACATACATATGTTCCTATACATACACATATATATGTGTGTATATATTTTTATGTAAAAATATAAATCTTCTTATTAGTCAAACAACCTGACAAAGATTTCGTCTGTCTTCAAGATTAGGTGTTTGACTAAAAATGTGGAGATTGTTTCTAGAAAGACCCCTACTATCCTCATGGCCGTGAAATTACAGGAACTAGCACGGTGTCACAATGAGGATATAAGTAAGAAATGGAAGCCACAGCTGGCTGGCTGCACCTGCATTTTTGCACCTGCAACTAATTACTGGATCGCGAGAGAAGCCACCCCTGGAAAAGGCTGGGAAGGGATGTGGGGAGTAGATGGGAGAGAGGAAAGCAACTGACCCAAGAGAATGTTGTAATCTGGTAGGGCTCACTTTCAGTTGTTAAATGAAAAACAGAGGATGGGCCTCCAAGGAGTGAGAAACAAACAAAAAGTTTTCACAGTCAATATTGAATTCTTCCATTCATCCTCCAAGCCAGAACCAGAAGCAATGGTCAACGTCCATGATTCTACTCAAGAGAATCAAGTCAATATTCATTCCAACCACATTATATATTTGTAATGGAATCATTCCTTTTAGCAAGAATATAGCCCTCAAATATGTTAAAAAGTCATTAATTCAAGGATTTTAAATTGTCAACCCATGGCCAGTGCTTCATTGGAACCATCAAAGACAGTCATGATGAAGCATGAATCACCCAACACTATGTTCCCTCATTAAATTCCACATATGACAGATTTTTAGAGAAAACTCAATATTGTTTGTCAGAGGCAAAACGCTCTCCTCTATCCAAATGCTCTGCCAACGAAGACTCCTGTGGGTGCTTTGGCTGTTCTTTATCAGGAATGGAGAAATTTGCATTTCTTGATGGACCCTTCCCATCTTTTCTCGCCTAACATCAGTCACTGGAAAGAGTGCCACCACAGGCCATCATTAACCTTCCCAATCTGCCTCCCAACAAATAGTACAAGAGCTCACTAATTTGAAGATCAAAAAGCCACTTGTCCATTATATAATTGGAATGAAAGGCAGAATGTTGCTGTTCTGAAGCGCACAGTAATTACTAGCTGTTAATTGCTCTCTCGTGGTGGCTCACTTTTAATTAAAAAGAACAGCTCGTTGCAGGCCGATAAGCAATGGTGGTCGACCACTGGTTTAATCAACAAAGCAGAAAAATTTGTTTCTGCCACAGCCAACAACAGCTTGAGAACGCTTCAGATGTCCAATTGAGATTAAAAACTGTCTATTTAGTGCAGTCAGATTTTATTTTAGCCAAGGAAAGGACCATTTGAAGTCCGCCAATGCGAGCGTCCCCACCACATCCCCGCTGGTGCGGCGGGGACTAATCACTCGCTCGTGGGTGTGATCAGTCATGTAAAGAAATTTAGCTACTTTCCTCTTGGCTCCATCATTCTTGGGTAATTGGCCTGTCTGAGGTGAGTTCTTTTTTTTCTTTCTTTCGTTTTTTTTTTTTAAGAAAGCGCTTTAAAGTGGAGAAGGCCCACAGACTGTGCATTTAATTACTGTTCATATTTCATGTGGTCGAAAGGAGTTTCATCTAAAAAGAAAATGATTTACCTATCTTTAAAAGCTTTCTATGCTATGCTTTGGTGAGGTTTTCTTTCTTTCCCCTTTCTTCCAGTGGTTATATATTTACATGCCCCAGAAATATATTTATTTCAGCATCAAAGTTCACACTATCAGAAGATTTGGTCTTCCCCTCTTTCATTGAACATCTATAAATGACAGTTACCTTAAAGGCAGTGGGGAGGAAACAGAACAGTAAAAGAAGACAGTATTCCATTAGTTCAGGGAGTTGCCTAGGTTAAGTAGGGGTCTTTGGTCCCAGAGTACAGGCTAGCTCTCCAACCCATCAGCATTATGTGCCCTCTATAAGCTCCCTTATTTTCTAAGGCATGGTTTGAGCCACCATATGTTAATGTATGTGTTTATGTATGTAAATAGACTTATGTGGCATCATGACACAATGAAAAGAGAATGGATCTAAGAGTCAGGCTGCCCTGGGTTCTAACCTCTTCTCTGACCCACACTGGCTGCATGACCAATCAACTAGCCTCTCAGTGCCTTCCTGACATCTTCCCTCAGTTGCTATAAAATCACTAATCTACTTTGGTAGAGGGAGTTTCCTTACCAGGGATCTACTGTGTTAATTAAAGCACAGATCCATGTTTCCATTTACATATAAGGTATACATAGATACACACACACATAAAGGTAAACACATAGACATCTATTTACTTTCATGTAGTTACACTGTTAAAGTCATTGGTCAGTATGGTGTCATGCATAAGACCATACTCCAACTCAGCCTCATGATCCCAGGCAATACTTACCCTAATCTGCCCAGTTGCTAATGTAGATCACTCTTGCCCCACTCCCATATGCCTTAGTTTACTTTGTGCTTCCTTATATGTGTACAAATTGTTTCCCCCAAGAGAATAATTTCCTCAAGATCGAGGGTTCATCATTCTTGTCTCTGCATCCCTAGCACAGTTCTCAGAACATACTCATCACTTTCTGAATGCCTAGGTTTGTTGAATGAAGTACTCTCTGAACCTCAGTTTACTCATTTGTAAAATGGGGACAACCAAAGCCCTAGCAGTCAGGGTTGTTTTGAAAGTCAAGTGAGATAAAATGCATAAAGTGTTTTTCCAACCCTGCCATAAAGATGTGAGCTGTTGTTAGTGGTTCCGTGCACTGGTATTTCTCTACAAAATGAGGCAAGATGGCAGGGTAGATATAGAATGGCCTTCAAAACCAAGAAGAACTGGCTGTGTGATCATGGGAAAGTCAATTGATCTCTCAATGCCCCCAAAGCAACTGTCTATGACTATACATGATAGAAAAGGTGCCAACCTAGACTAGTAGAAGGAATTTCCCATCCTGGGAATTCCCAATGCAATAAAATCGTAGGTCTTGTCCTTATTCCCATTCTTATTCCTCCACAAAGCAGAGAAATATTTATCCTTCCACTAATGATGACAAGTCATTGTCTTTGGATGATCTTGTTAATATTAAAAACATGAGCGCCTGGCAGCTATCCGAATCATGATGCCAAAAATGAAGTTCCAGTCAATGGGTCCAAGCTGTTGCTTAGATAACAGCTCTCTTCCCTCCAGATCTGTATTTGTTTGATCATCTTACACTAAAGTAATTTCCTACTTAAGCTTAAGTGGTACCTTGTGGAGGATCTTGTTTTGACAGTCACCCAAAGCAAACATCTCTCCTCTCCTCTCCTGTCCTACTCCTACTCCTCTTCCTCCTCCTCCTTCTCCTTCTTCTTTTTCCTCTCTCCCTCTCCCTCTTCCTGGGCGTATTTTACTTATAACTTCAAAGCAGTCCTGAAAATACATAGCAATTTCTCACTAGTGTAGGCTTATTCCCCTCCATCCATACTCTGCTTTTTAAATCTATATGGCCCTACTAGTAACTGGGCTCTGCTCAGAGAAAATCTCAACTTCCATCTCTATGTTAAAGTGACTTTGCAATATTATATAGATGCAGTGAGTAACAGTCATTTTAAAAAAATTGTCTATAACAATAAGCCACAGACTAATTTTTTCAGATTATTCTCCCCCTGCTCCTGAGATTGTATCCTAGGATATGGGTAGCAGAGTATGGTCGAGCCAAAGGATGCTAGTGATGAGCAAATGAAAATCTTGGTCACAGAATGTGAAGAGAACTGAAAGGAATCTCTGAGATCACCTAATCCAACTCCTTAATTTTAAAGATAAGGAAACTGAGACCAAAAGAGGGTAAGTAATTTTCCCAAGGTCACAGAGCAAGTTAGTGGCAGAGTAGAGATATGAATTCAGATCTCCTGATTCCCAAGCAAATACTCCTTCTTCTACCTCCTCAAATACCTCAAGAAACTAAGTGCTTTTCATTCTTCAGTCACTTGAATATTTTTAAATGATTTAAATAAAAATTAAGTACCTGCTGAATGCAAGGCACTGTTCAAGGAGCCAGAGATACAAATACAAAAATGAAACAATCCCTGCCTTCTATGAGCTTAGATTCTACCGGAGAAAACACACAAGAAGAAAACTATAAAGTACATGCAAAGTAATTTCAAGAGGGAGGGTGGGAAAGAAGAGGAAGAAGGAAGGCCTCAAGAAAGAGGTAGCACCAGAACCGTGCTTTGAAGGAAGGTGAAGATTCCCTAAGACAGAAGTCAAGAAGGAAACATGTCCCAGGCAAGAGGGACATGCAGAGACACTGATGTGGAAAGTGGAGTACCATACATGAGGAACCCCTAGCAAGCCATTTTGAACAAAAAAAGAATATGTGTGAATTTATCTGGTATTGGTTTGGGTCCAGACCTGTGCCTTCCCCTGTGAGGACATCTCCCCTCACTGAGAGCAAGTGAACTCCTGTTAAGGGAATCCCTTCTACCAATGCAAATCCATATCTGCTCTGCAACGTATAGTCATAGAGGGTTAGAGGCACTGAGAGGTTCTGAATGATTGCCCAGAGTCACACACCTAGTACTTCTCAGAGGCAGGACTTGAAAGCTCTTTTTGACTGTGAGGTCTACCCTCTATCCACCATATCAATCTACCTCTCACATGAAATGAAAAACAAGATACAAAAAAAGGTAGGTGGGAATCAGATTGTAAAGGGCTTTTAATACCAAGTAGGGAGATTTTATTTTACCCCAGAGGCAACAGGGAGCCATTGAAGATTTCTGAAGTGGGGAGTGTTGACTTGGTCAAATTTGCACTTTAGGAATATCAATTTGGGAGCTATATGAAAGGTGGATTAAAAAGGTGAGTGCCTGGGGATAAACGGAATGAGTTATGGAGGAGGTCCTAGGATTACTCTCCTCAGCATCTTCCACCTGCCTCAGCCCCGTTCTCCACTACTACACTCAAGTTACCACCAAGCTAAGCATATAATGCCCTGCAGTGGCCAATAAGCAAAGAAGGATTTGCCTGCTGGGCATTCTGAGTGGAGGGGGGCGCGGTGTTTGAAGAGTAAGGTCTTTTAAAATTTCAGGAGTCCATGGAGGCACCCAGGTGGTAGAAGTGTTAGACATAGAGTTGGGAAGACCTGAGTTCAAATCCTGCATCTTATACTAGCTCAATGACAACTTGACCTCTCTCTCAGTCTCAGGTTCCTCCTCTGTAAAATGGGAATAATGTTGGTACCTACCTCACAGATCTATGATGGGATCAAGTGAGATAATGTTTACAAAGTACTTTGGAAACCTTCAAGTGCTATATAAATGCTAATTAGTAGTAGTAATTATCCACTTATTATGGTTCCAGAAGTTAAGTAAATGAAGAGAACTACTGGCAATTATTTTCTGCCAAAAGTGCCCCTTCCCCAAAATTCTACCCTAAAATTTAGTGTTGCTGCTAGAAGAGGCTGGCCCAGGAAAATACCGTGCCTGTTGAACAGCAGCATCTTTTAAAACAAAAGACAACCATGAAACTGAAGGGGGGGGCGAGTAGGAACTGGTGCGACATTATTTTTCTCAAGCAGGTACCAAACAAAATCAAAGGCTTTGCCTTTCTTGATGTAATGTTCCTTTCTAACCATTCCTCTGTAGGGAGCTTTTAGTTCTCGCTGACACCAGAAAGACTTTAGAACTATTGTCAACCCTGACGCCAAACCCAATATCTTCAATGAAGTGCATATGTCTTCTCCTTAGTCACAAAAATAAATCTGAACCTAGATACATGCTACCTGTAAATAAAATCAGAGGAGCAGGCAGTCGCTTGCCTAGAGGGGAAGCCAGAAGGTTCAAGGATCTATATCCCAACCTAGTCAAGTAGCAAAAAATATGAAATACAGAAGGGGGCATTTACATTCAATTCTATACCCACCTGGGCAGCCAAAGAATTTAGGTTGCAGCTACAAGGTCTCCAATTCAATTCTACTCAATTTAACAAATTCAGTATTCTTCCCCTTCTTCCACACCAACGAAATCAAAGGTTTTTCTTGTTTCTGCTTTTCTTTTCTTTTGTGTTTTCAAAACTTACAACTGACAAAAGATGCAGCCTGGGAGACTTGAGTAGGTCTCAGAATGAGGGAAAACCCAGATTTGAGTCTTCTAACATATACTAGCTGTGTGACTATGGGTAAGGCAGTTGACCTCTCATTATCCCCTAGGAGCTCTCAAGGACTATACACATCAGAGCAATGTTAGAGGGAGTTACTTCACTGGGAGTTCACTATACTAGTCTTCACTATACCAGTCTTCACCATCAAAAAACTCCTACAAATCAAGACTCGGCTATAATTTTCCAATTTGTAAAATGAGGGATTTGAATTAGATGACCTTTGAGATCCCACCCAGCTCTAAATCTATGGCCCTGACATCCTGTCAATCAGTCATTGAGAATTTATTAAACACTTACTATGTGCCAGCCATTACAGCAATGGGCATTCTATTTCCTATGATAAAGAATAGATGTAAAGGATGGAAATCTTCATAACATCATTCTAAAACACACGTTAAACTGAATTGAATTCAATTAGCATTTATCAGCTACCTACTCTGTGCCAAGCACTTCCCAAAAGTGTACATTTGGCTGAGGTACCCAGTTTAGACCCAAGTACAATACATGCCAATTTACCCAAAATTGTTTCAAGAGGGTTGGAGTACTGATGTCTAAAAAGAGTCAGGAAAAGGGGGAGATTGAGTCAGGAAAGGGCCTTTGTAAGAGAAGGCATCTGATTCATGCTTTGAAGGAAGTACAGGATTCTGGGAGATAGATGTGGTACTCTCCAGTGCCACCTTCTCTAAGGGCAGAATGGGATCCCAGGAATATACCAATCAAATGTTAACTCAGTTCCATCAGACAGGAAAGATGAGAACTTCCAGTGGGTAAATGTATACCTGGTAACTCATTTGGGATGAGTACCTGGCTAATGTTTGTTAGTAATTGGGATGATTCACTGAATTGCCAAAAACCATCATCTCCTAGGCGACCAAATCTGTGTTAGAAAGTAATTCTGCTGTAGACCGAGTTACTGGACATAGACAGTCTAGGTGATAGCCTTGTACAATGAAAACAATGTGAACTCATTAGTCAGAAGACTTGGATTCAAGTCTTATGATTCTCTACACATGTATTCCTCTAGGAATGTAGAAATGGGTCAAAGTGGTCCTCCCGGTATGTCTATACCTTCCTCTTTCTGATTTCATCGCTGGCATCCAAGTCTTTTGATGTTCAGTCATGTCCCCATTTGGAGATTTTCTTGGTAAAGTTATTGGAGTACTTTGCCATTTCCTTCTTGATCTCATTTTACCCATGAGGAAACTGAGGCAAACGGGTGAAGTGATTTACCCAAAATCAAGTGTGTGAGGCTGGATTTGAACTCAGGAAGATGAGTCATTCAGATTCCACGTCCTGTGGCACCCTCTAGCTGCCCCATCTAGGCCTAGAAGGATGTAACTCACTTGGTCTTGCTCAAGCCAGCCTGGGAGGCTCTCTTGGTGTTTTTCAGCCAGCACCTGTCACAAGGAGGCTTGACTTTCCCAGTTTCCCCTTGACTTGGTGGCTTCCCATTTCCTCCCACTCTCAGCCCCAGCCCAGACTTGTTCTCAGGTTTATCAGAGGAAACACTCGCCCTTTGAAAGGCTGGCCTCTACACCATGACAGATGAAGCCAGTGGAGAGAACTTCCTTCAGACGGAGGACACTAATTAGGATGAAGGCACTTAGTGCACAATGAAAGCTGACATCTGACAGCCTCTCTCTGCCAGCTCCTTATTGTCTTACTCTCAGCTCCTGTCAGTCCCAGGCTTAATTACATCCTGTTTACAAACATTAGGCCTGACTTCAGATGAAGCCTTAACAAAGGTTGACAAAGGTCAGGGTCACGTCACAAGGATGTTATCTGTCTGTGTTCACCTCCTGATAACGCAGGAGCAGGAGGAAGATGGCTGGTGTGGGAGAGAGCTTTTGAACACAAACGTGTGGGAATCCCTGCAATGTCTAAACTCTGAGCCCGCATCTTTAGTCACATCTGGTCCACTGCACAGTGGAGGCCCAGGGTGTTCTCCAGTTGTGCCTAATACCATAGAGCCTAAATTGGAAAGGACCTCAGAAATCATCTAACCCAAACCCTCTTTTTTTATAGGCCCAGAAAGGCCCAGGGACACCCAAATAGAAGTGCCAGAGCCAGGGCCTTTAACTCAAAGGCTAGACCCCTTTCCAGCAGACAAGGATGTCTTTCCTTCCAGTTCATCTGCCCTCCCCCCATCTTATAGGTGAAGAAACTAAAACCCAGGGGATTATTAATGACAGTAATATTTAATAATTCTCTCATTGGATCCTCACAACAAGCTTAAGAAGCAGATGTTGTGATTAATTCCTATTTTACAGACGAAGCCAATGACTTGCCCCATAGCTAGTCACATAGCTAGTAAGGGTCAGGGAGGACCGGACTGCTGGACTTAACTGCTTAAGTGACTTACCCAAAGTCACACAGATAGTCAAGGGAAGCTGAGATTTGAACTCATGTCTTCTCTCTCCAGTGAACCACACAGCCTACCGAAAAGGATGGCCTCTTAGGTTGCTTCCACCTCCAAGTCTATGGTCTTATGACAGCAAGATGATGAGTGTCAACACTCTGGCTGCAGGTACCCCCAAGGGAGGGGGGTCTCTTTCCCAGTAAATCAGCCCACATTGTCCCAGAATCAGGAAAAGAAAGGCCTGAATTTAAAAAAAGGGAAGCCAAACTCATCTCACTCCCTGGTGCTGTTAATTAAAACTGCCAAGGATTGTACTTACCACACTTCTAGCTTTGCTGTCTTCATTGTTTCTATATTAGGATCAGGTTACATTTTTTTTTAATGAAAAGTGCTCCTTCTAAGGTGAGATTAACCCTAGATGGCAGGTTTATAAATCTCACATGAAGTTTTAATTTAAATTCTGCCCCACAGGCATCTATTGTCTGCTCTGTGCTAGGCACAGGAGATACCAAGATGAAACTGACACTCTCCCTGCCCTCAAGCAGCTTTTACTCTACTGGTGGGGGAGGGGGTATGTTTTGAGACTTGTCTGTGGATAAACACAAAGTATTATGTGAAATGATACAATGTGAGTCTTGGGGAAAAGAAGGGGTCAGAAAAAGTGAGCTCCACCAATTTAGAAAACCACATTTGAATTTAACAAGAACATAAGGCTGCCACAGGGAGCAAAATTTGAGTTTTCAATAGGGATAAATGTTGTGTGGGGCTTGGAAGTTGGGAGTTGGGAAGATCTGTTTTCAAATTCTCCCTCCTTCTGAAGGCCACAATTTCCTCATCTGTAAAATGGGGAGATGGGATAAAATTGCTTCCACACTCACTTCTGGCTCTTAGACTATGATCTCAATTAGGTTCATTGGAAGCCTGCAATGCTACAACTAGACAAAACGAGACAAGTAAAGAGGAGATGGTTTCAGAAGGGAGGGCACTCAGGAAATGCTTCCTAGAGATGATGTCCTAGCTCAGACTTGATGGAAGATAGGATTCTCAGAGGCACGGAGGAAAAGAGAATCTAGTCTGGTCAGGGAGACTGGCTTACAAAAGTGCTGGGAAGCAGCTCCTTGTCCAGTGTGACTGCCACAAAGACCTCCCTTCTACTACTTAAAGCATTCTAGTGCCATCCCTCTGCCTTTATAGGAACTGAAAGGTAGTTTGATGGAAAGAGGAGAAAGGGTGAGAAAACTTTGGCCCAGCTATACCACACCGATTATGTTTGGAATAAGTCACTGCGTCTCTGAACCTCAAGTTTCCCATCTGTCAAATAGGATCATTATATTTAGACTGCCTCCTAGGTTGTGAGGGTAGAAGAATGTCATCAACTCCGTAAGTGATGGGGCTGTTTTGCTTTTAGACTTTTTTATGCAGCTGCCAGGGTAGTTCTCTGAAGATAACAGGCAGCCAAGACATACTTGTTTAGCTGAATTTCAATGAATTAATGCTACTGGCTTGGGAGTGGTCCTTTACATCTCCTCTCAATCACCCTCTCTAGTCAGTCCCCAGGAGGACTTACAAAGACTCAATAAAGCCTCTATGCTCCAAACGGTTGTGTCCTAGACCCCTCTTGGAGTCTAAGGGAGCATTAGGATGCCATCTCAGAATCATGTTCTTAAAAATATAAAATAAAATCTGCAGGATTACAAAGGAAGCCAAAGGTTGGTGAAAATAAAGATGTAATTATTTTTCCCAACCCAAGTTCAAGGATCCTCTGAATCTATTCATTGATGGGGGGGAGTACAGAGGACCCAGGTTTAGAACCCCTAGTGTAGTGAAAAAAGATTTTGAGGTCAGAGGGCCAGATTTAATTCTAGGTCCAATTCTTGCTGTCTGGGTGACCCTGGATAAGTCATTGAAATCCTCCACTGACTCAAAATAAAAGAGGTAGGCCTATGAGATCCCTAAAGCAGAGATTCAAACCCTGCCTGCCACTGTTCTTTCCGATTAAATGTCTTTCAACTCTATACTTCTCTTTCAACTTCCACAGTCACCTCCCCCGCTCAATCCAGGCTCTCATCGCCCCACAAGGGGATGAACATAAGAGCCTCCTAACTGGATCTCGCTTCCTCCCACACACCCTACCAGGGCCATACAGAGACCGGGTCAAAGGGAACCAGGGTTTCAACCCAACAATCCTACCTCCCCCATTGTCCCCCTTTCTGAAAGAACTATCAGGTGTCCTAATTTTTTAATTAAAACGTTAAGTAGTTCTAGGCCTAGGGCCAAACCCTGCCAAGTGCTGTTTGTTCTAATGCTTCAGGTTGACAATGAAACATTGTTAACTACCTTTGACTGTGACCCTCTGAACAGGTGCACACCAACTCCAAGTTATGTGGTCTGGCCCATATTTCCCGGCTATGGGCTATTATGTCATATGGGACTGAATCAAAAACAGCACCAAAGGAAAAACCTATAACCCTTGTTAGGAAGGAAGGAAGGAAGGAAGGAAGGAAGGAAGGAAGGAAGGAAGGAAGGAAGGAAGGAAGGAAGGAAGGAAGGAGGAAGGAAGGAAGGAGAAAGAAAGAAAGAATGAAAGAAAGAAAGAAAGAAAGAAAGAAAGAAAGAAAGAAAGAAAGAAAGAAAGAAAGAAAGAAAGAAAGAAAGAAAGAAAGAAAGAAAGAACATGTGTTAAATATACATGCTGTGAGCCCTCTTGCTATGAACTTGACTTCCAGTAATAAACTCTGAGTTCAGTGAAATCAAATTAAACTCCCCAGGTACCATAATCCTACAACTTGCTTTCCTCCCTGGAATGGATTGCCCTGGCTCAGAGGGCAGCAGTTATGAAAGGTGAGGAAAAACTGGACTCTGGGAAGTTGGTCTAAGTTTTAGATTTGTTATGTCTGCCAGCTAGATGGCACAGTGTTTGAAGTGGGCTTCAATCAATTAGTAGAGCACTCGCCTGATACTGATTTGTGTATGCAGTAAGTTGAGAAACACACACAAGGGAAAAGAAAAGGAAAGAGAGAAGGAAGAAAAGGAAAGAAGAGAGAGGGAGGAGGGACACAGAAAAAACCAACCAATAAAAACTGATTAGGTGCCTACCATGTTCCAGACACTGTGCTAAGTGTAGGGGATATAAAAAGAAGCAAAAGACAATCCCTGCCCTCAAGAAACTTACAGAAAGAATGAGTTCAAATCCTGCCTCAGACACTACCCATATGACCTTGGCCAAGTCACTTGGTTAAGGAGGGAAAATAAGGGGATAGGAAAGCCTCTACCTCCCCCAATTCAGGATTTTTATAGACTAAAAAAGCAAGTACTAAAGAAAAAAGGAACTCCTATAAAACTTCCCAAAAGAATAGAATGTGGACAGCTAGGTGGCACAGTGGGTAGAGTACTGGGCCTGGAATCAAGAAGACTCATCATGAGTTGAAATTTGACATGGGCTGTGTGACCCTGAGCAAGTCACTTAGCCCTGCTTGCCTCAGTTCCCTCATCTGTCAAATGAGCTGAAGAAGGAAATGGCAAACCACTCCAGTGTCTGTGCCAAGAAATGAGGTCACAAAGAGTTAGATACAACTAAAAAAAACAACATAGAAGAGCATTGAAGTTGGTGTCAGAGAACCTGGGTTCAAATTCCAATTGTTCAACTTATTAGTCATTGTGTGGAGGTAGTGGGAGAGACTGCTGGGCTTAGAAAGACCTGCGTTCAAGTCAGACCAATTCTAACCCCCTTAGTTTATCCATGAGGAACTTGAGTGCCAGGGAAACAAAGTGAATTGGTCAGGATCCCCTGGGTAGTGTCAGAGGTGGGGTTTTAGCTAAATCCCTCTGACTCCAGAGAAGTGTTCTTTCCACAGTAGCATGCTAAATTCATACTCTGGCTCTGACACTTGGGCAAGATACCTAGCCTCCATATGCCTCAGTTTCCTCCTCTGTAAAATGAGGGAGTTGAACGCAGTAGCTTCTGATGTTCCTTTCAACTCTAGAGCTAAGTTGTAGAGGAATAAAAATCTGCACTGTGGGACAGAGTCCCCACCCTGGGGCTTCCCTATACTGCCATAAATCACAGATGGTTCAGGACTCAGTCCCTTTTACCTGGTCTACTCTCCTGCTCACTTCAGTTACTCTGTAAATCATAGTATCAGAATCAGATCTATAGTAGAGACTGCCCCTCATATTGGCATTATGGATAGGGCATTGGATTTGGAGTCAGAAAGACTCAGTTCAAATACTGTCTCACACAGTTCTGTGGTTCTGGGGAAGAACCTTTCTCTTCCTCAGTTTCTTCTTCTGTAAAATAAAGATGAAAGTTTCTCTAAGGTCTCTTCCATCTCAAATGATTCTCTGAACCAAACAATGTTCCTCCTCTTCCTCACATGGGCATCGTATTTTCCTTCAAAGCTTAATCCAAATGCCACCTTTTACATGAAGTCTTTCCTGATTCCACAGTTGCTAATGCCTTCCCCTCGCATGTTTCCTTTTTATTCATGTCAATACATCCGTATTATCTCCCTCAAAAGAGAGTAAGCTCCTTGAGGACAGAAGCAGTTTCATTTTTGCCTTTTTTATCATTTGCACCTGGTCAGTGCTTAATAAATGCCTAGTGAATGATTCATCGAACCAAAGAACTTTCATTAAGTCCTGCCCAACCACTAAAGAATAAGTGTGTTTCTTGTCTTTGAGGGGGGAAAGGGAAGCTGTCATTTGACTTTCATTTCACAAAGATGTCAATCATATGTACAACTCATTCTCCCATCAGAATTGGGCTACAGCCAGAGGTTTTGGCCTCTGAAAAGCTTGCTCTAATATTTCACAACATCCCCTACTAATGTCTGCAAAACCATGCTTGACTGATCCAAACGAGAGAATTTGCTGGGGGGGGGGGGGGGTGTAGAAAATGAGGTGGAGGGTCATGAGTAAACCAAGTCGGTAATGCATCACATACAGTTCTCATTTTTGCAAGTGCAAATGTTTCTGTGTTCAACGAACTCCAGAAATTCTGAACACACTTTTGTAGATCATAGCTTTAGAAAAGGAAGGGATCTTAGAGGGCATGGAGTCTAAACCTTTCATTAATCAATCAGTTGATTAACAAGCAAATGCTAAGTACCTCCTCTGCGGCAGTCACACTGTTAAAAAACTAGGGTTACATCAAAAAAAATAGTAACAATGCCTTCCCCCAAGGGACTCCCATTCAGCTGGAGGAGACATTCTAAGCAGGCAGGTGGCACAGAATTCTAGAAAGTGCTGGATTTGTCAGAAAAATCTGAGTTCAAATCCAACCTCAGATCCCTTCTAAAATGTTTAATGCTTAACTGGCAAGTCATTTAATCACCCTCTGCCTCAGTTTCCTCATCTGTAAAATAGAGATAATAATGGCACCTACCTCCCAAGTTGTTATGATCAAATGAAATATCAAATAGAAGTCACTTTGCAAGTAAATATATAAATACTGGTTCCTACTGTTATATACTGAATATATTATATGCTATATTATTATTAATATGATATATAATGACATATTATTATATACCAGAATTGGTACATACAAGATAAATGTTGTTATTCAGCCACATCCAACTCTTTGTGACCCCCATTTGGGGTTTTCTTGGCAAAGATACTACAGGAGTTTGCCATTTCCTTCTCCAGAACATTTGACAGATGAGAAAACTGAGATAAATAGGGTTCAGGGTAACACAGATAGTAAGTGACTGAGGCCAAATTTGAACTTGGGTCTTCCTGACTCCAGGCCTGGTTCTCTATCCACTGCCCCACCTAGGTGCCCATAAGATAAATACAGAGTAGATTGACCATGGCTTTAGAGTGGAAGGCACTAGCATGTTTAGAGATGAGACAGCAGAAGCCAAGGGAGGTGATTTTATTTGTCCAGATCACAGGTAGTAAGGGAGCAAGGTCCTTGAACTCCATTGCCAACCTTCCCCTATAACATTTGGCTCTCATTGACCTTTTGAATCAAATACAGAAGCTTTACTATGGAATTTCATTGGATGTGATTTTTCTGAATTGGAAAAATAAATAGTTCTTAGAAGGAGAACTACAAATAATATCTAATTTTTAAATGTTAACATATGACCAGAATTAAAGATAGATGACAACAAAGAATAATCAGGTGGTATACTGCATGCTCCTTTGGTATCTGCACAATATTCAGAGAACATTAGCCCCCTAGCACATTGGATAGCTCTCCTGTGATGAATTTATGAAAGGACAAAGGATGGGCAGGCATAGATTGGTTGCAGTGGAGGGATTACCTCTATTAGTCAGAGCACAGGTCCATAGGAGTGGGGGAAGAAAGGGGAGAGAGGGAGAGAGAAAGATGGAAAAGGAAATTCTAATCTATTCAGCAGAAAAGAGGGTTTTTAGGAAACATGCCTAAAAATTTGGGTGTGCAATGTGAAAACAAGATCTCATGGGACCAATGAAAACAACAGCTCTGTAGAACTACAGCCAAACTGGAATCCTAATCAGAATTGCAGAATGAATCAAAATTACATATAAATAGCCTGCTCAATGATCATTCTCAACCTTGAAGACAATAACTCCAGCAGCCTCGGAGTACCCAGTCTTCCATTCCTTGGGACATTCAGATCAAAAGAAACAAAATACAGAAAATAAAACCCCATTCTCTTCATTTGGGACTCTGAAGAGCACACATGCTCACTTAGATGCTTGCTGCATCCTGGAAGAATTAGACTGAATATCCAAGTGTTTCCCATGCAATAGCAGTTACCCTTAAAAGTAATGCTTTTTCCATAAAGTACAAATGCACCGTGTTGGTTTTGACTCCTAATAGGAAGAGGGTCACAAAATGTGAGAGCTAGGAGGAGAGTGAGAGAGCTAACAAGCCCCATTTTCTGACGTCCAAGTCAGAGGTCAGGATCCCATAAAAAGCTGGGAAAAGGGGGAGATGGAGAATTCCCTGGAGAGTAGAAGCAGTCCTCCACAGCTGCTCCACTCATGTATGCCATAATCCCATGAGAAGACTGCTGCCTCTGCAGAAGGATCTGAGGACTTGCCAATTGGACCTGTCCATACCTTCCAATTCAAGCCCACCTGTCATTTCATCACATAGCTGCATTTTTCATGACATAAGGGATAGTAAATGAGCTCAAATGCAGTTTCAGACATTCACTGGCTGTATGGACCTGCCTCGGTTTCCTCTTCTTACGTAGTTGCTTGCATACCCTCTCATTAAAAAGTGAGTTCCCTGAGGGCAGAGAATAAGAGTTTAATAAATGTTTGTTGACTGACTTCTGAAAAATAAGGATAATCATTACTTTTACCTCATGGGGATCATAGGATCAACAAGCTTTTGTAAATCACTTACTATGTGCTAGGTACTATCCTAAGTTCCAAGAATACATTTAAAGGTTGAAAGAGTCCCTGCCATCAAGGAGTTCACATTCCAGTGGGGTACAAGATACCAGAGTATCCTCAAAGACTTTGTGTAGTTTTAAGTATTAGTTCCTTAAAACTGCATGAAGACTTTGGGAACACCCTGTATATATGATACAGAAAGCATAGACAGGTGACCTTAGAGAGGTAGCCATAAGCTGTTGGTGAGAGGTAAGGTCCAGAGGGAGGTCCTTCCTGCAGAAGGTGGAGTTTGAATCATAGATTTTGATCTGTAAGGGACCTTAGAGGTTCCCTTCCCCACCCCTCAATTTAACAGATGAGGAAACTAAGGTTCAGAGAAATAACATGATTTGGTCCAAGTTTCCACTGCTGGCAACTGAGACATGATTTGAACACAGGGCTTCTTAATTCCACCTTCAGTACTGTATCCACCATGCCAAAGGGTTGGAAGTATTAAATGAGAAAATGCTGTGTTCTGCAAATGTCAATGTGGTTATATATAAATGTGAACTGTTGTTATGATCCTAGGTCACGGAGGCGTTTCCCTCATTACAAGTTCCCTCTTAGATGGAAAATCACCCTGGGATGGGTCACACTTGAAACTTATCTCCCAATACAATGTCTTCTAACCTTTGAGATTGAAGACCCTTTCATAAAAGCCAAACATTTCTAACCTATCCTCACAAAGTAGTAATTTTGCTAATGTTGCACATTTTTGACCCAAAAAGCAAATCGATTATCATTTATTAAGCTAAAAGTCAAAACCCTCCACAGGTTAAGACTCACCAACCTCTATCCACTAGCTCAGCGGTCAGCCAATATCCAGTTTATGAGGACACAAGCCTATTGCCTGGTACTCTTCAGTTTCAGGGTCATGTGGCTACTTAGGAAGATGGTCACTGAAGATGAGGAAATCCAAGAGGCTCCTTGGGAAGTGTGTATTTACACACACACACCACTTCTTGGCTATCCTCCCTACTTTCAGCTATGGCTCTGGTCTCTTTACTAAGTCTGGTCACCAGACTGAAATTGACAATAGCCAATACTTACACTTGACAATGAAAGTGAGTCTTTTTTAAACCTTATACTAAAAAAAAAAAAAACTTGTTTAACTTCCCTCGAATCAGAGCGCTGTATTAAAGAGGAGAATAAGAGAATTCTTGTCTAACTATTTTAAAAGCAGCTCTTGTTATTTGCTCAGAACAAGTCAAAGGTATCTGCTTTTGTGCCCGTTAAAGAGTCACTCCATAAGAATAGGGATTTTTTCATTCTTTGTCTTTTTAATCCTGGTGCCTAGCACAGTACTTGGCACATCACATATCCTGATAAATCCTTATTAATTGATTGACTCATAAAATAGAGTTAGAAAAAAACCATCCAAGGTCCCCTGTTCTGAACCCTGAGATGACAAATGCCATAACTGTGAAAGTACCACCTCTTTCTTGTAATTCAAAGACATCAGTGGTTTTGGCTATCACCATAAAATTAAGACTGAGGAAACTAAATCTACTGCACAGTGAGGACCTATGAACTTTGAGATGAATGAAATAGGCACTATTTATGTAAGCTTCGTCATTGGCAGATATATGGTTACTCCATGGCAAAACCAAACCGAGAGACTCTTCACCATTCTCTAATGAGAACCATCAGATAAATGAAGGATCTGTGGCTTGGACATCAGGGGAAACCCTCAGTGTGGAAACCCTCTATCAACTACAAAACAAGTAGACAAGTCCTGAAGAGTGGCTGAATCCTCACAGAAGTCAATACTTGCCCAGTCAGACAAGTCTGTAAGGATGAGAGATAGAATCTGAACCCAGATCTCTCCTTAATCCAAAAGCCCCATGCTGTAGCCACTAAAATGAAAAAGACAATTTCCCATGTGAAAATGTATGGGCCAGAATAGTTTTCATACAGCACTAACCCCTCAACCAAGTTCTGTCCAAGCCCATACTTAATATGTGAAACATTGGGAAAATGGTTTAAATTCCCTTGGACCCAGTTTCTGTAAAATGAGGAGGTTGTTGAATAGATCCTAAGGTCCCTTCCTATTCTAAATCTACTATTATCTCAGACTCACCATATCTGATCAAATAAGTGTCACCTTCAGACCATGAGAAGACAATCTTTCAATCACAGAATTTGAAAGCTGGAAGGCACCTCAACAGCAATCTAATCTAATGCACACATAAAAGAAAATAGGACCATTCTTTCCCATCACCCATGCTTCCTTCTACCTTATTTTCCTACTTTTGTCTCATACTATATTGAGAGGAGAACTAAATGATGCACCAAAGAATCTAGGTTCTAGTTTAAGTACTAACTAGTTCAGGAAGATGTCTTTTTTACACCAAGACCAGTGCTCTATCCACTGCACCAAATAGACATAATTCAGTTTGACATTTAAGTGACTGCTATCTTCCTGAGTTCAAATCCAGCCTCAGATGCTTACTAATGATATGACCACAGGCAAATCCCTGAACCCTGTTTTCTCAGCTTCCTCAACTGTAAAATGAGTTGAAAAAGGAAAAGGCAAACCGCTCTAGTATCTTTACCAAGAAAACTCCAAATGGGGTCATGAAGAGTCAGACACAACTTAAAAATGACTCAACAAGAGCACATGTGAAGCCATACATCACTTCACATAGCTGTTGTAAAAATCAAATGTAATTATCAGAGAACATGTTGGAATGCATAAAACACTTTCCAAATATAATTTATTTTTTTATTTTATTTTTTAGTTTTATTCTTCTTTTATCACATAAGGGGATGATGGCAGAATACAGGGCATGACCCAGTCATCCCAATTGGGATTCTAACTAGAGAATGATCTAACAAGAAGCACTGGTGCAATAGTCAATGAATCCAGCAGACATGGTTGAAAGGACCATGCAGTTAGAAGGCACTCTGGCAAGAATATGAACCCAGGACATCAGTAGGGTTCAAAGGGCTAGGTGAGCAGGGTCCAGACTCCAAGAATCTGGAGAGTCTGAGATAAGCAAGGAGTTCTAATTGTGAAGCTAAAACTCCTGCTGCCTATTTTCTGGTCTTTAATTCCTTCTATGCATGGATAGGGGCAAGACTTCCAATCCAAACACAGTGTAAATTCTGGATTTTGTTGACTAGAAGACACAAAAGCAGTTGCAAGTTTCTAGATTATCTCATTCACTCAACAAACATTCATTAAGTGAAAAGAACTGTGTTAGGGGAAAGGTAACCAGAGATAAGACATTGCCTTTGCCCTCATGGGCCTTACAATTCACTTCCCAAGATTCCTAAGGAAGCTGATTGAGTGCTCTCAATCCTATCTTTCTCTTTTGAAGACATAAAAAACCCAATTCCTTCCAAAGTTGCCTTTGCAAGATATGCAACTGGATGCCCCTCTAAGGCTGATGTCAGAGGACAAAGGTAAAATCATGGAGAAGGGCATTGCTCACCAGATGAGGCTTTGCTATAATCATGTATGATGCTATTTGACAGTTGGTACAGCAAAGCCATGTAATGAGGTATTGTATAGAGAAAGTTTAATCTGCTGTGAAAGGCTCCTGGGGTGGGATGATTATTTAAAGTAAAGACATTTAATTTGAAAACTTTTACTTTTTCTTTCAAATCATTCATATTCACAGCCTAACCCCTATCTTTTCTTCCAGGTTTCTTCCATATTATTCCCCATCACATATTTTACAATGCAGCCCAACTTACTCCACCTCACTCTATCTCCCATCTCCACGCCATTGTCTTTCTCCATGCCTGGAACTCACTCCCTCTGCATCTTGGGGTCTTAGAATCCCTAATTTCCCACAGAGCTCAGCTTTCCTGCATGAGAACTGTCCAGTGCTAGAGTCCTTGCCTCATTTACCTTGAATAATTTGTGTATAGTTGGCATATACTTATATGTGTACACATATAAGCTGCTGAAGCAACAAGGCACTCTTATGTAGTCACAGGAAGCAGCACATACCAGATGGGTCAGACCATTACCACTTCCACTTAGACACCAGGGAAAACAGTTCAGGATGCTAAGCCCAGAAATGGCAGCACCAGCCCCTCCCCACCTGGCCACTGGTTCTGCTTCCAGCCCAAGCCCACATCATCATCCAAGGAAGCACCTTGGTGGAGGTATGACTTGGCCATTTTCTCAGCCCATGCTGTAGGTTCCACCTCCTCAGGAGTTGCTACTACTGAAGACTGGAAAAAGAGAGGCTCTAACCTCCAGAGTCCTTGGCACTGTCAAATGGCTCAGCCTTAAAGACAGAACTCATTCAGTGAATGATCAGTGTGAATAACGCCAAAGCATTCCCATTTGTTTTGCTGTGCATCCTAAGGATCCCTAGATCTACCCAGCAGTCTTGCAGTTGAGCACCCTATGTTGGCTGTCTCTTCCTTAATAGGAGACCCATGAGAGCAGGTACTGTCCTGCATTTCCATTTGTGTCCCTGTTCTTAGAGTAGTGCTTTGCACACAGTAAATGCTTAATAAATACTTTTTCATTTCTTCACTCACTCACGTTGTCTACCCTGATACAACCTAAGGTCCTCAAGATCAGGGACTCTTCATTTGTCACCCTCTTGCTCTTTGTCCTTCACATTGGGGTCAATGTACAGTGTGTCTGATCAGACTAACACGAGCTCAGAAGACTCCACCACAGGTTGGGAACAAAGAGTCTCTACATTTCCTTTGTGCTAATGCAGTTCTGCTTTGCCCACAAAGCAAGGTGCCCTCTTTGATGCAGATGCCATGCTGGGCGGTTCTGCGCCAGTTTATCCCATATCTCACAATCGATTCCAAAGATCTTCAGAGAGTCCTCTAGTGCCCAGCATAATGCCTGGCACATAGCAAGTGTTTAATAATTCTTGCTTCATTGATATTAATGAATATAATTTGTATATTTCCTATTGTATTGACAATAAAATAACAAATATGAAATAGGGAACCAAATTTAACTCTGCTCTGTGCTAGAAACTGCAATGCTCAGCTGTAGTAGAAAATAACAGCCGGCATTTACATGGCACTTAAAGTTTTGCCAAACACTTTAGAACTATTATCTCATTCTATCCTCACAACAACCCTGGGAGGTAGGTGCTATAATTATCTCCTTTTACAAGTGAAGAAACAAGTATACAGAGATTAAGTGTCCTCACCTAGGGTCCCACAGCTAGAAAGTTACTGAGGAAGGATTCAAACTCGAGTCTTGGTGATTTCAAGTCCAAAACTCTACACACAGGACCATCTATCTGCCTACAAAGTGGGGCAGATGACTTTGTGGAAGGCATGCTGTGATAATCAATTCTTTTATCTAGGTTTCTCTATGCAAAAACTTCAGAGGAGAGTCATCTACAATCAGTCTCCCCTTCCATTATATAAAAACCAAGATGGAGGAGTTTGAAAGATCTCCACTCCTATCAAGGTTCTTCTTTCCCCAGTTTTGGGGACCCCCAGGCAAGAGGAAAGCAGAAAAGAGAATAGCTCCCAACAGTTACCTGGAGCTCTCACCAATCTCTTACTAACCTATCCCTTGAAACCTGTCTCCTCTGGGAGGCTTCTACATGGGCATGCTTGCCCAACTAACAAGAGAACAATTTTTGACCCCACCTCTCTCCTCAAAAGGGTGACTGTCTCCGCGACTCAGAACAATAGTCATTCCGTGAAATATCAAACAATTGTCTCCTCAGTTATTTGGCATCACAAAAAGAAAAAAAGCCAGTGGATGGGCTTAATTGTTCAGGATTCAACTTGTTTTTCCTTTTGGCATCACAGAAACCCAGCTGGCTATAAAAGATTCTCCAGGCATCTTTGACAAACCCTAACAATTAACTACCCTGTTGGGAGGGTGGGGGTGAAATCAAACTCATATCAGACGTATCAACCTTAATTCTGCTCCCAGCAGGCCAGGCACTAGACTCTGAAACCCTTCTGGAAGCAGTCCCCTATACTGTCACACAGCAGGGAATAACAATGCCTCTCACTCTCATCCTCTGCCTGGTCCCTGACTGTTTGCTCGGGAATAGAAAGGCATTTCCTCCAGAGCACCCTGGACATTTGTCTACCTTACATCAGAATAGTGTAAAAAATGAATCACAGCCATCAGCTACCCCAACCCATCCGCTAACAAAGGAGTGACTTTTCCATTAAGGTCAACTCCAAAAGAGAAGGTGGGAGTGGGATGGAAGGGGTATTCTGTAGTCTCCATACTTGGAAAACAGAAGGAAAAGGAGAAGAAAGCAGATTTGATGACTTCATATGTCTACTTATGTCTATAGTCAGAATTCTTCACCTTTTTGTGATGTGGGTACCTTCAACAATCTGGTGAAACCTATGGAGCCCTTCTCAGAATAATTTTTTAAAATACATAAAATAAGACCTCCATGTGCTTCAGCATAGTGCTGGGCAAACAGGTAGATGCCAGCCCTATTGGTACCTAAGCAAAGAGGCAGACACACACTCACACTCATACACACACACACACTTCAGTTTAGCTCCAACAGGCAACCTACCGTGGCCACACCACCAAGTGCCTGAGTGTAGTCCAAGAGAAATGCAGAAACCCCCACCAACATCAACACATGAAAGACACTAGCACTAGGAACACAACTCAGCACCAAGTAAGCTGGCAGAACCCTCCAGCCTCTGGAAGCACCAGTTATCCCCCAACACACCCCCTAGTGCAGCACCAGACACAAGGGTCCCCCATGACAGTCAGGGCAACATCAGTGCAGCCCCAGGTAAACAGCCAGCATCTATAGCCCCTGGCACAAGGAGCCTAAGACAGTGCCCCTTCCATTCCAGGAGCAAAGCTTGAATTTAAAAGAAAGGAAAAAGATCAAAAACAATGATCAAAAAACAAAACAAAATAAAATAGAATTTGACCACAGAAAGCTATTATGATATTATAATCAAGACACAAATTCAGATAAGGACAACAATGTCAAAACACCTTATGGGCAAAACCCCAAAGAAAAATGGGAAGTGGTCTGAAGCCCAGAAAGAAATCATGAAAGAGTTCAAAAAAGAGCTTAAAAATCATATAAGAGGTAGAAGAAAAGTTGAGAAAAGAAATGAGAGTGGTGCAAGAGAATTATGAAAAAAAGGCAGCAGCTTGGCAAAAGAAGTTGTGAGTTACAGACTCATGACCAAACAAGAGATAGAGAGCATTATGAAATGTAAAATGGATAATTTTGATTATATTAAATTTAAGTTTTGCACAAACAAAACCAGTGCAACCAAGAGTAAAAGGAAAGCAGAAAGCTGTCTAACAATCTTTACCACAAGTGTTTCTGATAATGACCTCCTTTCTCAAATATACAGAGAACTGAGTCAAATACAAGTCACTCCCCAATTGATAAATGGTCAAAGGATATGAACAGGCAGTTTTCAGATGGAGAAATCAAAGCTATCTACAGGCATATGAAGAAGCACTCTAAATCGTTTTTGATCGGAGACATGGAAATTAAAACAACTCTGAGGTACTACCTCATACCTATCATACTGGCAAATATGACAAAAAAGGAAAATGAGATATGATAAATGTTGGAGAGGATATAGGAAAATTGGGACACTGATGCACTGTGGTTAGGGAACAGTCGAACAAGCTATGGTATATGAATGTGATGGAATACTATTGTGCAATAAAGAATGATGAACAGGCAGATCTCAGAAAAACCTGAAAAGACTTGTATGAACTGATGCAAAGTGAAATGAGCAGAACCAGGAGAACATAGTACATAATATCAGCAACACTGCATGATGATCAACTATGAATGACTTATTCTTCTCTACAATACAATGATCCAAGACAAGTACAAAACACTACTGAAGGAAAATATTATCACATCCAAATAAAGAACTGATGAACTCTGGATGCAGATTGAAGCACAGTTTTTTGCTTACTTTGTCCTTTTTTCATGTTTTTTTTCTTTTGATCTGTTGCTTCTTTCATAATTGTGACTAACAAGGAAATAGCACATGTATAACCTATATCAAATTGCCTCCCATTTTAAGAACAGGGGAGGGGAGCGAGAAAGAAGAAAAATCTGGAAGTCGAAATATTGTAAAAATGAATGCTGAAAATTATCTTAGTGTGTAATTAGGAAAAAATAAACTACTATTTTAAAAAACAAAAGATTACAAATGACTTCTATTCAGTCAAAAAATACATAAAATAAAATTCTCAGGCTCACAAAGGACACCAATTACAATGAAATAGTTTTCAAATTTCACTGATCCTAGCTTTCAAAACCCTGGCTGTAACAAGAAGAGCTAATAGCCTCATCCATAAATGAATCCTCTGCTTATGAATCCAAGGGTTCATTAGTTCATTTTAACTAATAGGTTCTGACTACATCAAACCCCTCAGCGGTCATTAGATAATGAAACTTGGGATTCCACAAGTATATTTGAATTCTACAAATATTGTATTTCTGTAAACCAGAGTCTCAGAGATGGAAGGGATTCCAGAGATCAGCTAGTCATCAGGTCATATGCTTATAGATCATAAGTTGAAAGGAACCTTAGATCGTCTTCTCCAACTCGATCATTTTACAGATGAAGAAACTGAGGTCTAGGGAGTTGAGTCACTTGTCCAAAGTCAGGAAGGCAGTAAGCATTGGAGTCAAGATTGGAACCTCAATCCTCTGACCTAGATTCAGGGATCTTTCCTCCTCTCACTTCACAGAGAAGGATACAGAGACCCAGAAAGATATAAGTGACTTACCCAAGTTCACCCACGTAGCAATAGAGCCACGATAAAACCCAACTGATCCTATGACTCTAAATTCAGGGCCTTTCCCACTAAATATTATGCTTCTTCTCCAGTCGCAGCACTTACTTTCCACTATAGTAATGGGGAGCAAATCATAACTTAAGTAAATGCAAATTAGTTAACAGATCTGAAGGGGAAAAAAAAAAGAAGTTCAAAGTAGGAATCCTGCCCTGGAGAGATTAGGACACTCCTAATGGGCAAAGGAGAGACGACAGAAGTACTCTACTTTCATTTTGCTTCTGCTTTCTCTGTCAGAGAATAACCTTCAGCCTGGAAAGGGCAGAGGAAAAATGGCTAATAGAGTGTTGAAACTCAAGATAAATAGAGCAATAAAAGAGAACCTCACTGCCCTGGATGAGTTCAAGTCACTGGGCACAGGCAAATGACATCCCAGGGTACTGAAAACTGGCAGATATAAGTGCTAAGCCACTGTCACTGGGCTCCCAAGGATCAAAGGAAAGGGGAGAGGCACTGCAAGACGTGAAACAAGGAAATGCTGTCCTTATTTTCTCAAATGCAGGATAAGGGCAGAATCTGGAAACTGTTGGCCAGTGAGCTTGACTTCAATTTGTGGACTTTTTGGAATATATTATGAAAGGGATGGTTAAAAGAAAGAAGCAAGGTTCACAGAGAGCTGGTATGACTTTGTCAAGAACAAGTCAGGTCGCATCAACCTGATTCCCCTTTGACAGATTTGCTAGACTGGCAGATCCAGGGAATGGAATGGAAAAACATATATTCTGCACCTACTGTGTGTTAACTACTGTGCTAAGGGTTAGAGACACAGACAGAAAATTGAGTGCCTCCAAGTTCTCATTCTGATTGGGCAAGACAACCCACAAAAGGAAGGTTTGTGTTTATGGGCAATTCATGGCAGACAGAGAAGCTGAGTAGTTCTTAGATTCTGGTAGGGAATGTCACAGATCTGCTTTATCCAGATTTGACAAAGTCTCTAATTACTCTTACTTATAACATAGAGAGATACAGGCTATCAGGAGTGGGGACACAAGTAGATTCAGAACTAGTTGCTGAATGGCCATTCCCAAAAGACAGTCATTAATTGTTCAGTATCAACATGGAAGAAATTTGCCAGGCAGTAAACCAGAGATCTGCTCAGCCCCATATTGTTTATCAACCTTATAAAGGCATCAATTATATGTTTATATCAAATTTGCAATGACCCAAAGCTGGGAGGGATACTTAAGACACTGGATAATTCAGAAACCAAAAAGATTTCAACACTTTAGGACAGTGGGCTAAATGTAATAAGACAAAATTGAAGAGAAATAAATATCATTTCTCACCCTTGGGTTCAAAAAATTGACTTTATAGTATAAAATAAGAAAGGCATAGTTTTAGAAAATATTTGGACATTTTAGTGAATTCCATGCTTAGTATGAGTCAGTCCTATAGTAATAGCAGCCCAAAGCTGTCATGCAATCTTAGGATATACTAAGAGAATCATAGCTCTGAGGATTAGAGAAATAATCATTCTTCTGTGTTCTGCTGTGGTCAGACCACATCTGCCATGTTGTGTTTGGCTCTGGGTACCACATTTTGGTAATTCAATTGATAAGCAGGAGAATATGCAGAGCTGGGCAATGGAATGAGAATCAGCTGATGGAACTGGGAGTGTTTAGCCTGGAAAAGGAAGGTTTGAGGAAAAGCATGATGGCAGTCTTCAAGGATAGGGTATTCTTGCAAAAGGATTTGTTCTACTTGGGAAATTAAGGAAGGCAGAACTGAGGGTGAGTCGAGACCACAGATGGGCAAATTTGGGTTCAATGTCAAGGGAAAACATAGCAATCAGAACTATTCCAGATAGAATGGGCTTCCCCCAGGGGAGAATGGGATTACCCTTATAAGGAGTCTTCCAGCAACGACTGGTTGGATAGCGATAAGTCGGGTATATTATAGAGAAGCTAGGAGCCATACTGGATACAACACCACACCTGGAGTCAAGAAGACTCAACTTTCTGAGTTCAAATCTGGCCTGAGACACTCATTAACTGTGTGACCTTAAGCAAGTCACTTCACCCTGTTTGCCTCAGTTTCCTCATCTGTAAAATAAGCTGGATAAGGAAATGGCAGACCACTTCAGTATCCCTGCCAAGAAAACCCCAAATGGGACCACAAAGAGTCAGACATAATTGAAAAATAACTAAACAACAGGTTGCTTAGGTATGGATCAGTCTGGTCACTGCAGAGGTCCCTTACAACTCAGATTCTGTAATTCTGGGAAGAGTCAGCAAGAGAATAATTATGAGTTATTCATTGCTTTCTCTGCTTCTGGTATTTGCAAGTTTAATTTTCAGCCTGAACATGAGAAAGCATGTGCCTATTTCTACTGAGGACACCATCAACAGATTTTTAGTAACAAGAACCTGACTGTTGTAAAGAAACTGCCCTAAACAGTAGATAGTCCAATAAACAAAATGTTCATAGAATGAAAATCCCCAAGAACCTCGAAGGCCAACTCTTCCAAATAACAAATGAGGAAACGGGAGCTCAGAGAGATGAATCAGCTTATTCAAGATCACATAAATAGTAAATATCAGAGGTAGAATTTGAACTCAGGTCATCTGAATACTGAATCAGAGCTCTTCTCCCAGGACCACACTGCCCTTGACTGGTGTCACCTCCACTTGCGTATACTTTTCCAATCCAAAAAAGAAAACAAATCTGTTTCTTGTCAACAAGAAATTCTCTCATTTGTGCAACTAGACTGGCACTCTCAAGTGACAACACGTCATTTAAGGAAACTCCTTCTGAATCAAGATCATAGGAGCAAAGATTTAGACCTGAAAGGGACCTAAAAAGTCATTGAGTCCAACCAAACCCTTTTACAAATGAAAAAATAAAATGGGGATGGGGGGGAGGGAGGAAGCAAAGTAATGTCAGGAGGGAAAAAGTATTAATAATTTGAAGATTAGAAAATGCTTTCCATAGGAAGGGGAATATGAGCTGAGACTTTCATCCAGGAAGTATTTACCAAGTGCCTACTACATGCCAAGTAGGTGGTGCCAGGGAAACAGATAAAAGGAAAAACAGTTCCTGTCTTCAAAGAACTTGCATACATTCTCCTAGTGAGAAATAACATGTGGAGGGTGGGGGAGAGAAGGAGGTAAGGAGAGAAGGAAACGGGGGAGGAAGAAAGAGGAAGAGAGAAGAGACAGGATGAAAGAAGGAAGGAAAGGAGAGGGAGGAAAAGAGAGAGGGAAAGGGGGGAAGAAGAAAGAGGAAGATGGAAGAAAGAAAGGGGAGAGAGAAAGGGAGGAAGAGAAAGGAGAAAGAGAAACATAAGGATACTGGTATGTGTATGTATATGTATATATACACAGACCCATATATACATACATATGCATATACAAATATATGTACATATGTGTATGCACATATATTACCTTTAGATTTATCACATAAAAAGGATTTAGCTCAGATACTAAGAGTCTAGCATCAGGCTAAAACTTCTAATTGGTATTTTCATTTTCTGGAAACTATGGCTACAAAGAGTGTCCAACAGTCCAAGTGACCTTTGCCTGGGAGGGATAGAGTGGACGGAAACCCTGAAAGGCTAACAGCCCCCAAGCTGGTGGCCACACAGTCCTGAGATTATCATTGGATGATGATACCAAAAATTAAAAAGTGTATATAGGTATTAGAGTATTGAGCTACTAGCGTAAGGAATCAATTCAAGGAGACAAGTAGAATTTATTAACTTTATTGATTTTCAATTTTACATGGGCTGCTATTTAAGTAAATCTTTCACAATAATTTTAAAGCTTGGAAACACTGTAAATAACCAAGTCTGTGTGGAGTTTGGAACCATCATCTCCCTCTGCTGAACATATATGGCTTTTAATGCATATTACAATAAATTGGGGTAATGAAAATTTGAACGCTCTCACTGGTCATGCTAGGTGCTTCCCAGCCCACTCCAATGGAAAAGCCTGTCGCAGGTGTTTAAGTCATCCCAGGTCGGGTTGTACTTAACAAAGGAGGTAATTAAATTGATCCTGTTGTCAGGAAGTTAAGCCAACATATCCTGTGTAGCTTTGGAACAGGTGGGTCTTTGTCAAGATTAGCTGACTACTCACCCAATCAGAGGCAAGCTCCTCTATACCAATACAAAAACACTAGTGAAAAACGTAAAAATAATGACGGACTTCAGAGGACTCTAATGGAGAGGCTGATAACACAGACGGAGCCTAAAACCATCACCCAAGGCCAAGGGAACCCACACAATGGTGCAGGCCCCACTGGAGTGATAAAAGGCTCCAAGCTGCCTGCCACTTATTAGAAATAATCACAGGCTTGTTCAATTTGTTATTTTCAACAATGTCTGTTCTATAGGAAATGACAAAGAGATGAAAGTGGGAGAGTCTTATATTTTCCTTGCGGCTGATCCTGACTGACACTTAGGGAAATGTTTTGACATCCTCAAGTGTGAGTAACAAATCCATCCCCCAAGTCGTAAGCCACATGTTTACTTAGAAAAGCCTGGTCCAATCCATAAGGATCCAAATCACAAGATCTGAAGCTCAGGAAACTCCCAAAGGTGGGGAAAAAATGCACCAGAGGAGACATCTTGACATTATCAGAATAATCTCAGACCAGTAGAAGATGAAAAAGAGATAAATGCATAATTTACAACATTCAACTGCCTCCTCCCTTTTTAAATGAGTGTTTATGTCTCTGAGCTGGTGTTTTCTCACAAGAAGCACAGATATACTTTGCAAGAATCCGAATTTTCAATATTTCAACAAAGCATGTAGAATAAACGTTTTCACTATCAATTTAATCAGAGGGTAGGTGGGGCGGAGTACATTAAGATAGTAAATCTAGGACTGGCAGTGACCTCAGAGGACATCTTGACCAGCTCCATTTTAGGGATGGGGAAACTGAGGACCCCAAAGATTAGATGATTTGCACAAGACCATCTGGGACAGGATTTCAACCTAGGACACCACCCCCAACCTAGACTAGAATCAGTACTCTTTCAACTATACTATGCTGAGAGTGTGACAAAAAAGGGGGATGTTGACCTGTGGGTAAGTGAGTTGCTTCAGAAAGTTTCCATGTTTGCATATAGGAATAATATGTAATAAAAGAAAATGAAGAAAATAGTTGAGGTTAAAAATAGTTGGTTCTGCCAAGCCCTTCAAATACTCCCGCCAAACATCTGTGATTCCTGAGAAGAAACAATAGCCCAGTGAGTCAGTCACAAGTATTTTGCATGCCATTCTCTGTACTACACAATAGTGATACAAAGAAAGGTAAAAACATGGTGCCTGCTCTCAAGGAGCTCATGTCAACATCATTACTAACATCTACAGAGAGCTTTGGGCTTTACAAAATAGTTTGTATTGACTTTGGGGTTAGAGACCCAGAGTTCAAATCCCTCCTTTGGAACTCACAACCAACCTGTGAGACCTCAAGCAAGTCACTTATACCCTCTATGGGCCTCAATTTCCTCACAAACAAAATGAGGGAACTGAAACAGAAAGCATGTGATATCCCTTCTAGCTCTAGACCTAAAATTCTGTGAAGTCATAGGTATCCAACTCTTAGGTCAAGAGCTGGAAAGGACTTTTGAAAGGCCATTTAGTCCAATACCCAATTTTACAGATGAGGAAACTGAGGCCCACAGGGTTAAGTGATTTGTCCAAGGACACTTGGATAATATCAAAGGATGGATCTGAATCTTGGACCTCTGTCTCCAGAGTAAAGGGCCTTTCCAATATACCATGAGATTTAGAAGAATTATTTTGGAATTTTTCTTCTAGTGGCTCCTATGGCATAATGGAAAAGTCTCTGTATTAGGAGCTAGAAGAGCTGGATTCTAGTTCTAATACTGCTCCCTATGATGACAGAGAGAGAGAGAAACAGGGAGAGAGACAGACAGATATAGAGAGATAAACATATTATGTTATATTTATATGTATATATATATATATCACCTTAGACATTTCACAATCTATAATCTCGGCTTCCTTGGTTTCCACATCTGTAAAAGCAATCAACAAGTATATGTTCATTAAGTACTGACTGTAAACTGGGCGCTGTGCTAAGAGCTAGAAAAAATGGAAATCATTGGGGTTGTGACCTACTTCATAAGGCTGTTTCCAAATTAAAGTGAGATAATATACAACTTTATGAACCATCTACATGCATTTAACCAATTTTTGTAATTGTTCATGGGGAACTGGCCAACACAACAGTCATGGGAAGATGCGTAAGGGGGACCTGCAGGAGCAGTTTGGGAAGCCTGGTACTGGAAGTTTGTGAGGAGGTGACATACAGCAGCCTGACTCTCCCGTTTATGACATATGCAAAGATTGGCTCTTTCCTATCCATTTAGCAAGAAAAAGCCTTTTGCTTGGCTGCTAAATAGGAACTGAGAGTGTATACAAAAGCTCCAAAGGAGAAACTACCTTGCTTTCTTTCTTGCTGTCTGTGAAAGGTTAAAGAAAACTCTGTGGAGTCTGGAGGGTCAGTGAGTGTGTAGCCTGTCCTGATGGAATAGCTATACCCACAGGATGGTTGGGGAAATCCTCTAGAGCAACTGGTTTAAAGTTTGAGCTCACTCTGCCCGGGGCTTGAAATGTTAGAAAAAAAGAACATTTTCGGGAGGGAGGCAATATTTTGTAGTTCTCAGTACATCTGTCTTTCCAGTAAACAGTCCTTTGCAAAAGCTAATTGATGTTACTGGTTAAACTGGAAGTGTGGACATGGTATTGATGACATTGAAGACAATCCACCAGAATGAAGGTTTGAGCCAACCTCATTAGAAAGCGATTCCGCTTCCTAAAAGTACTCTTGGTGCCCTGGCAGGGATACATAAACTGACCTATGAATTGAGCACCTATGATATCACAGAATTCTAGCACACTAGCACCACTGAAAATGGGTGCTGGGAAAAGGCCCTCAAAACTGACACAGACTTCCCTGTTAAGAAGAGAAATGCATCAGGCAAAATCTTGATTTCAACAGATACTTTCTATCATCAGTAAAAGGGGGAAAAGCATCTTTAAAGGAGCAAAGGTATTGATGTTTCACTGGGAAACATTGTTACAATCTTATAATTGTTGTCATAATCTTTTGTTACAATTGTTGTAATTGTTATTACATTGTTATAATCTTAATATTAACCTAAATCTGATGAGTTTTACATACACTGAATAATTAAACATTTTCTTTCTGGGCTTCCTAGAACCTCCATCTGTTTTTAATGGAATCCCTTGAATGTTTTTCTTTATAATTCTAGCCGGCCGTCTGCACCCGAATCCTCCAGTCTGCTTTTTGTTCCTAATATCTTTTCGACAGAGTTTACATTGTGCCAGACCTGAGTTAGAGCTAGGGAGTCCTGCCAACATGGAACATGCTGCCCTGTCTCTGTCTCCTTATGTTCTGGAAAGACACAGGGCAGGACAAGCTGTTTGTACTCTAATTTTATATCTGTGCCATTGAAGAGGCCCCAAAGGAGATGCAGAAAGACCTCTAGCCTTGCTATACAAGGGTTTCGAATTTGAGCATCATCTTTGCCATTGGGTGACCTTGAGCAAGTCATTGGACCAGTTTAGTTATCTGTAAAATGGGATGACAATACCTGCTCTACCTACCTCCCAAAGTTGTTGTGAGAAAAACACTACAGCCATAGTAAAATACTCTATAGATGTGAATTTATGCTTATTGGCAATGGAGAAGGGTGGCTGTGAAATGCAAGGCTGGCAAAAAAGTATCTACTCTGTTCATCCTTTAGAAAATGACTAAACAAATTGCAATACATAAATGAAATGGGATGTTACTGTGCCATAAGAAACACCAAGGCTGAAAGATTCCAAGAAACATGGGAAGACGAAGACTTATATGAACTGACCCAGAGTGAACTAAGCAGAAACAGGAAAATAAATATATAAAGATTACAACGGAAATGGAAAGAACAAAAACAAAACTGAATGCTATGTAATTATAATGATGAAATTTGAACCCAGGGAAGAATTAAGAAAACTCATTTCCCTTTCTATGGGAGGTTATGGATATGGAATATTATATACATATATATAATATATATTTATACACACACTATCAGACATGCCAATGTGTAGGTTAATTTTGCTGAAATACTTTTTCTTTTTCATTAAAAATTTATGTATATACGTGTGTGTATGTATGTAGAAAAGCATCTATACAGAAATTTAAAATGACAGAGAGAAGACACCAATAATTTTTTTAATTAAAAAACAAAAAGCCTGACCAGGAAACCATAAGCAGATCTACGACCCGCTCCACTCCAAAAGGTAAGTTCCTTGGCATTAATGGCCGGTCCCATGTGGTTCAATGCTGCCCTCCTATGGTTGGGTGATTGAACACTGCCATGAAATGTGGGATGCCCCGGACTTTGAAAGCGTCTTATGACTTGCTGCCTCTAGATACCTTGGATCACAGGCACTGACTCGTTTTCTGAGTTGTGTCTGTCTCTGTTCTACCCCAAATGGTGCCTGACCCTTCAGATGTGAATTAGGAAAGTGAAATGATGGAATGGTTTGCTGGCAGCCTTAGCCCAGCACCTTTTAGGCTACAAATCAAAATTAGTTCAATTTCAGGTGACATGAAGGTTGCCCAGTGATCAAACATTTCAGAAAAAAATGACAACAGAAGGCAGAATGCATCCTTTCCCACTACCACTCCTGGAGACCCAGATGCAAATCCCAGCTCAGCTGCTTATTATTTGTTTGACTTCAGGAAAGTTAACTCTACTTTCCCAGACCAGTTTCCCTATTTGGAAAATGAGGGTATTGGACTAGCTAAACTCTCAGATCCCTTCTCACCCAAAACTATAATAAAAATCTTTGTCTAACTAACATCATTTCCCTTTGTCTCTAAGTCAGAGAATGAGAATCTCTGTTCACTCATTTTTATCCATGTCCAAATCTTCATGACCCCACTTTGGGAATTTTCTTGACAGAGATACTGAAGTGGTTTGCCTCCTCCAGCACATTTTACAGATGAGGAAACTGAGGCAGACACAGTTAAGTGACTTGCTCAGGGTCACACAACTTGTAAGTGTCTGGGGACAAATTTGAACTCAGGAAGATGAGTCTTCCTGACTCCAGGCCCAGTGCTCTGTGCACTGTGTCGCTACCTAGCTGCCCCAAATCCCAGTTACTGTGTGATTATCTGTACATACTATCTGTGTGCACTATCTATACAGACATATACATATACACACATATATTGTCTATAACTAGTATCT
Organism: Bettongia penicillata ogilbyi; assembly: GCA_023548195.1. Taxonomy (NCBI): domain Eukaryota; kingdom Metazoa; phylum Chordata; class Mammalia; order Diprotodontia; family Potoroidae; genus Bettongia; species Bettongia penicillata. Next base: position 839,832 of record JAJHZJ010000496.1, read on the forward strand.
GTATTAAATCACTTTACTCATCTGGGCTTCAGTGGCTTTTACTTGCAAATGAAAGTGGAGGACTAGCTAATCTCTAAGGTTCCTTCCAAATTTAGATCTAAGATCCTAAGAAAATTTGTGCCTACTTGTTATATTTCTCATGTCTTTAAATCAAAAGATCTGGGTTCAAATCTCAACTCTGCTACTTACTATCTCTGTGACCCTGAATGGGTCATTTCTCTTTTCACAGGCTCTATTAAATGATCTCTAAGGTCCTTTCCAGCTCTAAATCTATATTCCCAAGATCCCAAAGCACATTCTTTCATTACCTTCCGTAGTCTCAATATGAACAAAATAAACACACTAGCCACGTGTACACCATGTTTTGCAGTGAAGTCTCACATTGGACTTTATACCAACATATAAATTTAAATTCCTACAACTGACAAAAACAGTAAATAACTCATATCCTAATCATAAGGCTCCTTTATATTGTATGTTTGAACTGGGATCCAAGTTTCCAAAATACATCATAAAACAGCATTCTCACATGACTTCCATATTTGTCATCTTGAAATCTGATGATGTGTGTGAACAAAATGGAAATCGTAGGGAAAACTGCTTCCTTATGCGAGGCTCTCCCCCATTGAGCTCCATTTTATTTGCAGATGTCCAGTTGGTCACACAGGCCCCCAAGTCCCTCACATTATTAAGAATGGGGCTGTGTCATGGCTTTCAGAGAGCTGATTGCTATTTCCCAATCCAACAGACGATGTGCCTTAAATAGAAACAACCATCCTTGGAAGGCATTAACACACACATAGTCGGACCAGTTCAGAAACTAATCAGGCAGAAATAGAAAAGATTTGCTTGTGGGTTTCACCGGTACCCTCAAATGTTTGCTGTTTAGACTTAACAACTAATCTCTCACAGCCTCTCTTTTTAACCATGCCCTTCAACTAAAAATACAATTTTTAAAAAAACTTCACTTTTCTGTCTGAGTTGCTGTCGGTGAATTTATAATGTGGCAAACATAATAAAAAGGGGAGCTCTGGAAATGAAGCAGTTGGAACACTGCTGCACTCAGAAGGGACAAAATGAAAAAGCCAAAATTCAGGTAAAAATCCATTTACTCTGCTCCTTTTCCCAAGCACCATCCACAGCTGTTAGTTTCATAGCCCAGGTCACAGGAAGACCCAACCTCGGTAAAGCAGCTGCAGCACGGAAGGTCAAGCTCATTTTTCAATGGGGGTTTCTATCTCAGGTCCCCAGACAAACACCAACCCAGTTGTTGAACTTTGGGGGGGAATTTCTAAAGGGGTTTTAATTAGAGAAACAAGAATAGATAAAGAAGTTTGCCTCCACCTAAACTTTGATCAAAGCATTCTTCATGATCCTTTCATGGCAGATGTCAAAAATCTTACTACAGTAAAACTCTTGGGGGTCTCATCTTTATGTACTAAGTCACAGAACATCAGAACTGTAAGGGGGCAGTTGACATCCTTTAATCTGAGTCCTTCATTTTGCCAGTGAACTAACAGAAGGATAAAGAGGTTAAGTGACTAATGACAACCCAAGATCACACAGCTCTTCATCAACCTAGCAGGGCCAGGATTAGAACCAGGTTCCCTGATTCTAAGGCTAATAACCTTCTCACCACTTCGTGGAGCCTCTCCCTATTAGCAAATGCCCTAAAGACCTAGGATTTCATCAGTGAGAGAAACTTTCTCAGCAAATGTAACCCGATGTTCAGCTATGACTTAAAGAATACTCTAGTAAGAATCAGAGGACTTGATTTGAAATTCCAGCTCCTCTGCTTCTTGCCCATGTGACCTTGGTCAATCAATTCATCAACAAATATTTATTAAGTGCCTACCACAGGTCCCTGCCCTAGGTGCTGGGAATCCATGTACAAAGAATGAAACAATCCCTACTTCCAAAGAGCTTACTCAGAGCCCCAGTTTTGCTACGTAGAAAATGAAGGGATTGGACGAAAGGACCTTTGAAGTCCCTTCCAGTACTAAACCTATATTTCTGTGATCATAGGACATTGTTAGAAGAACGAAATCACTCACTCAGAATTACACAGTCAATCTCAGAGGCAAGTCTTTCCAACTCTACATTGGACACCCTATGTGCAGAACTGCACAACTGCAAAGTTGGAAGGGACCTCAAGAGCCATCTAGACAATCCACCCTTCCTCAGAAAAGAATCCCACCCAACAAGTGGTCTTTGAACCTTCATTTGAAGACAATGGAGGGGAAGTCCACCACTTCCTAGGGCAGCTACATGATGCGGTGGATAGAGTGCTGGGCCTGGAGTCAGAAAGGCTCATCTTCCTAAATGTAAATCTGGGTCTCAGTCTCCCCATCTTTAAAATGAGGACTTTGGACTAGACAACCTCTAAATTCACTTCCAGCTCTCAATCTGTGACTCTTTAATCTCTCATACTTCTCTCTTTGGACTTGTCCTACATAATTGTCATATTCTCTATGTTACAGTTATTTGTGTACTTCTTACCTTAACTATAAACCCTTTGAGAGTAGACACCATTATTTTTCCATCTTTGCATCCCTAACACAATGTATGGCATATACATAGTAGAGACTAAAGAGATTTATTGAGTTGAACTTAATGCCTTCACAGTCTGATGTTCTGCTCCCCATCTAACATCTCCAAGACACCAACATTCCATGTTTTATCTGATCCAATCTGGCCCAATCCAATTAATCCAAACTAGTGCACTAAGGAAAGAAAGAGTAGAAGAAAAAAATAGCCCTTGTCCTCTATGTGCTTACGTAATTAAAAAAAAAAAGTCAGCTCCATCTAGACCCAGAAGTGATTCAGACACCAGCAATGGAGTTAGCACCAAACTCATCACTACCTCTCTGAGCAATCCAATATGCAAACCCCATTGAAAATGACATGGAATCAAACATTAGCATCAGAACCATTGGGTAATGCAATTAGGGAGGTGATCCAAGGAAAGGATCAGCTACTGGAGTACAACCTGAGCAGGCATACTCCACATAAAGGGGAAGCTGGATGACAGTTCTGGAAGGCATGGAAAATGGCAAATATGGTATTAATCCTGCTTTATGAAGGCGGCATAGACAGTATATTCTCTTTGTTTCAGGATATGAAGAATACATAAAAAGCTGATGAACAGGCACTAGCATATAGATTGTGCTGCTATTCAGAAGAAATTCATCATATATCTCTATTTTGCTGCAGCTGGATTCCAGTGAGTCATCAATTTCTGCTGTATTATCCCATGCTCTCCTCAGTGAGAATATTAAGCAGCCCTCCCACCCCACAGATTGCGGACTTTGCCTTTCTTACCATTTGGACCCCTTCGTTGCGTTTTGTTTCCATCTGATTATATATCTCAGACTCCAGATTCAACTTTCTTTGTTTGATCAAGGCCTGCCGTACAGTGAATCTGATTTATCATTTTTACAACGGTCTCTTCCCTCCGGGCTCCAGGTCGTGGTGGTGGCATTGCTAGGGATTTATGGTGTGGATGGTTGAAGGGAAATGTATACTCTTTCTGATTTTTTTTTCCATTTCCACACCTGGTTCTTATTTTCTCAACTCCTGTGCCTGCCATTTTTAGTATTATTTACCATTCACTGAAATGCATCCCTTTATCTCTTGGAGGACAAATGGTAGGGGTGAAAATAGATTTTTCAAGATTAACTATGATTTCTCTTCTTATGTAGCTACCACTTATTTTTTTCTGGGCTTTTGGGGGGTACTTGGAGTACATTTTCATTTCTTTATTGTTTATCTTTATCTACCATGAAAGGTTAGTTAGCTCAAAATGTTAAATGTCTTAGTTAACTTCTTCATTGCACTTTTGAACAATCCATCTGTGACTCACGCTGTAGGTGGTCACCTCCCTACCCAACCTGGATAAATGATTTATGAGTTGGTGAGACTCCTTTCTCTCCAAGCCCCAGAGCAGGGCTCATTTTTCTTTAGACTGAGACATACACACTTCAGAGCCGCACTTTTTAAGATTTGATGGTTACCCATGTGCAAAAATATGGTGGTAACTCTAAAAGGTCAGGAAGTAATAAGGAAAGATCCTAAAGGATAAGAAATCTACTGCTAGTTGAAGATTACCCTTAATTGCCAAATTTTTTCTCCCTCCAACTAACAAAACCAAATTTTCATACTAAAAGGAAGAAATACCCAAAATGCATTCTATTTTGTTTTGTCCCTGTGTAGCCCAAGGTATACAGCAAGAGCCCAATAAACAGTTGTGTATTAAAACTCAAAAGTGGTCATGTCAAAACTTCTACTATTCAGAGACAGGTAAATTCGATGGGCATGTATTAATTATGATGTTATAATGTGCCAAGCACTGTGCTACTCACTGGTCTCAAAAGAACAAATGAAATCATCCTTGCCCTCATTACATTGTTACATTACATTAACAGCAATATTGTTTTAAGAACAACTTTGAGCAAATAAGTTATTTTGACTATTATAAATATATTATAAATGCCCTAATTAACTATAAAGGATATATGAAGAAAGATACTATTTGCATCCAGAGAAAGCAGTGGTAAATAGAAGTATGTATAGAATAATTTTAGATAGATAGATATACACACATACCTATTTGTATCTAATTCTAGGGTGAGGGAGGGGAAGAAAATAAGGGAAAGAAAGAAATTTCCATGTTAATTTTGTTGTATATTTAAAAAAAATAGCAAGTTGTACATAAGTAGATCTACAGTTTCATGTGCAATCATCTTTTTACTATACTATGTTGTAGAAATGCTTGTTTTATTCCATAAATTACAAGTAAAATACAGTTTTTTAAAAAGAAGAAGTTTATATTCTACTAGAAAGCATGTAAGGTGGGGTGTGGTGAGAATACACTTACTGATAAGTAAATACAAGATATATACAACCTAATATACTGTCAGGAGGTCACTTAGAGGAATTCAGCTCTGCCTGGAACAGGGAAGGAACTCTTGAATTCTATCTCATCTATGGGCTCAAAAGCCTGTTGAAAATTGTCTGAATTCAGAGGAACTTGGGATGGTTTTGCGTTGTTTTGTAAATAAAATTTCAAACTAAAAATTTCTTCCAACTTCTGCTCTTCTCTAAAAAGCCGTTTGAACTCGATAATTTCTGAAACTGGCCAAATAAACATGCATGTCCCCTACTTCACCAAATCCTATTTCAGAGATTCTAATATAAGTGCCAAGAAATACTTGGAAGCCAAAACCTGGAGGAAAATACATGTGAACATTCACTCTCTGAGTCAAAAATAGCAGCTCCTGACTATAGCGAGGCGAATGCATACCCTAGGATTGAATCCAAGTTTCTAAACTTTTCCACCTTCTCTGACCATCTCCTTTCATCCCTCTTTTCACATGAACAAGTCTGGGAGACTGATACAGAAGGCACATCAGCTGGGCAACCATCCTGACATAAGCTCCTCATTCTTGCCCTTCCTTCCTTGGCCCTCTCCCATCCATTACTCCCAAAACTTTAGAGGGCAATAAGATCCAGCCTAAGGGCTCTTTTCCAGCCCCTCAAGACCAAGAAGCCAATACAATTCTTGGAACATCCCAGGTGGTCAGATCCAAACCAGTCAGTCCTCTGGTTGCCCCCTACAGAAAACCTGAATTCCTGGCTCAGCAAGAGTATTTGTCTGACCTCTCAGTGGTCCTGCTCTCTTTTCAGATAGCAAAACTTCCAAAGTCAATCAATTAGGAAGCATTTATAAAGTTCCTACTATCTGTCAGTTATCATGAGAGATGCTGGATATACAAAGACAAAAAGAGAAATATCTCTGATCTCAAGAAACTTACATTCAATTGAAGTACTCTCAAAAATGGGACAAATATTCCCTTCTACCAAGTGAAGACCTGCACACCTAGTCCCAGACCAAACAAGGTCTTCCCTTTAAAATTTAGCTGAGCATTTACCCAGACTCATTCTCTTTGATCCTACAGTTGAAATCTGTCCCCATTCTTGAATTCTATGAGGTTGCTTGACTTGACATCACCTTCCTGATGTCGTAGTCTTAAAAGTCACCTCAGAGTGCCAACTTCCCCTGCTCTTTCCACTCCCTTCCTGCTATCTCTTAGTCATTTCATCCACTCACATGGCAGGTGATTCCCCCAACATATGTAAAGTGTCCCAGACGTCTTAGTCCCAAAAACCTTTAAAGCTTAAATCTATACTTTGACTTTTTGGGAGATCCTGTATATATCTATTCAGATCAAGATATATATGTACATATGTATAAACATACACATATATACATGCACATATACACATAAAGATTGATCCATAATCCCAAACACTCCCGCAAGATCCAGGTCTGCCTTTCCAATTACCTGTTGGATTCCCCCCACTCCCATCCCCACAATCTAGATATCCAGTTGGCACTTTAAATTCAAAATATACAAAATTAAGACTTTTGGGATACTCTATAGATTGATTGATGATGAAGAAGAAGATGATGATGATGACAGAGAAATACAAAAGATAAATGAGAAGATAATGAGAAACATATTGTACTGGGGACAGCCACATGGTGTAGTGATAGAGAACCGGCCCTGAAGTCAGGAGTACCTGGGTTCAAATCCAGTCTCAGCACTTGACATTTACTACTGTGTGACCCTGGGCAAGTCACTGAACCTCAATTGCCTCACTAAAAAAAGAATTTATTAATGTTCTTTTGTGTATGTCTATTCCTGCCCAATAACCTACCATCCCAAATCCCTAACAGAAGCTTTTCCTTGTAACACATATGCATAGACCAGCAAAATACCCCCAAAACCCTGGAAACCCTGACCAAGAATGCCAGAATATGTTTCCCAGTACCACGAGTCCCTTACTTCTTTATCAAGAAGTGAAAGATATGTAACAATATCACTCTTTTAAAATCTCTATTTCTACTAATAAGCAGCTAGGTGGTACAGTGGTTAGAGCACTAGGCTTAGAATCAGGAAGAATCATCTTTGTAAGTTCAAATCCAGCCTCAGACACTTACTAGCTGAGTGACCCTAAGCCAGTCACTTAACTTTTTTTGCCTCAGTTTCCTCATCTGTCCAATGAGCTGGAGAAGGAAATGGCAAACTATTTCAGTATCTTTGCCAAAAAAAAAACCAACCCTAGATGAGGTCACAGAGTCAGACACGATTGAACAACAAAATTTCTACCGGCAGATTATATCACTGTGTTAGTTCCTAGCTACACCAGTTCATGGAACCATTCAAGAGAACCAGAGTGGTCCAGTGATTTAATGGCTGATTAAGGACCAAGCATTCTACTGAATCAGCCTTCTCATTTGTAAGACTGGTGCGGGGTAGAATTTAAAATTCTTTGATGTCCTGAGTGAAAACAGTCCTAAAGGCCAGCTTGTCTAACCTCTTCATTTTACAAATGAGGAAACTGAGTCCCAAGGAAGGGCCAGGACTTGCCTAGTGTTGTCAGAGTCCCTCACTTCAATCCAACTTACTTGCATGCCATGGCATCAACTCCTTGATAACATGGTCCTCTTCTAGAATGAAGTTCAACCATCACCAAGAAAAACAACTAGACCCAGCGTTCTTTCCACAACACTATTCTGCCTCTCAAAGACACATGGACAGTAAACAGCAAAGGCAAGATTTGAACCCAGGGCCCAGATCTCTAAAGCCAGGACGTTTTTCTGCTGTACCACCTTTTCCTCTCAGTAGCAGTTCTACAACTTACTACTAGCTTTGTGGCTAGGGGCAAGGGGCAGGAGGCTTAGAGAAGATGGTCTCTAAGGTCCTATTGAGCTAGCTTGAAAATTCTAGGATTCTCTTCCAAGGCTGAAGAAATTGTTCCACTAAAGAGAGCTTGGCACCCCATAAGTGCCCTTGGACTGTATGTTTTTGTGTGTGTAGATTGCAGTTCATCAATTGTTGATTCATTTAAACTCCTTTGCAGTCTCATGCACTAAGAAATAGTCGGGTTTCAAGGAAGACAGCAGGGATAAAACAGCTTTGGCCTCTGCTGCCCACATGATCTCACCTCGGGCAATAAGAAAGAAGTCGGTTTAGTTCCTCTGCATGTTTACCCAGCCTTTCCACACATTGAATTATACTTTATAGATTTATGTACAATATGACATGCAGGCCTGCAATGTACTTTCTCCTCCAGTGTGGTTGGGTCACTGACACACAGCGAGGCTGCGAGCCAGTGGAAATTCCTATGCCAGGAAGCCAGAACAACTCTGGCTTTTGAGCATTTCTGTAATCAGTGATCTTTAGACATAGTTTGGCCCAAGGGCTAAAAAAGCACAGCTGAAGGAGTCCCAGGGAGAAAGATACCCGGTGTCTCAGGGTGTCAAGAATCACTGAAAATCAGTAGCCCAAGTGATTGCAGTCAGGCAACTTTTTTAAGTTAACAATTATAACAATAATTAGCATTTATAGAGTGCTCCCAGGTGGGCATTTCATTCATCATTCTACATAGGTACTATGCTTATCCCCATTTTACAGATAAGGAAACTGAGACAGGGTTATATGGCTTGACAAGAGTTGTCACCTAGTAAGAGTGTCAGAGTGAGGATTTGAACTCAGGTCTTCCTGGCTTCTGGTTCAGTGTTCTGTGTACTACACTGCTGCTTCCCTCCCTTTTAAACCAGATTAATCGATCAATAAGTATTCATTAAGTGCCTACAGGGGACAGGAACAATGGTACAAAGAGAAAAAATTAAATAATCTCTACTTTCCCACATATCAGTATATTGATGTTCAGTCATGACCAACTCTCTGTGACCCCACTTGGGGTTTTCTTGGCAAAGATACTAGAGTGGTTTGCCATTTCCTTCTCCTGCTTGTTTACAGATGAGGAAATTGAGGCAAGTAGGGTTAAGTGACTTGCTCAGGGTCACACAGCTAGGAAGTGTCTGAAGCCAGATTTGAACTCAGAAAGATGAGTTTTCCTGACTCCAAGTCTAGCCCTCTATGCACAAGGGTACCACCCAGCTGTCTTGTTAAGTATATACTTATTAAATCAAACAAGTAAATAAAAAAATAAAGATCCAGTGTTTGATGACCCTCCCTAATCATCTGTAGTGTCTAATGACGACTATCCTCTGCACCACACTACATCCCACTCTAATATTTTGATTTAACAGATCAGGTATTATAATGCCCTTTCATCTATCGCTCTGCTCAAATCGCCCTCCCCCAAAAAAGTCATCAGTAGCTCCCCTCGGACTACCAAATAAAGTATAAAGTTCTAATCACGGCATCCAAGGCCCTCCTCAATCTTGACCCAACCTTCCTTTCCACCTATATTTCATTCCAATCGTCTACATTCATTCCACACTGAATTTTCCTCCTTCCCCAGTCTGGTCCTGCTCTCTCTCACCTCCATGCTTTTGTTTGTATCATCCCAGTCTAAAATACCCCCACTCCTTATCTTCACAAGCAAAAGTTTAGCACTAAAGCTGCCCCAGATATTATTATATTATTATAAAATGCAAGTAACTACAGTAACTCAGCCTTCCCCAAATGAGACCATAATCCCAAATGTCCAAGTAGATTCTGGGAGCCAAATGGAACCCTATTCATATTATCTTAGAAGTGCTATGGGACAGGGGTTACAAAACTTTCCTCTGCACTTCTATTTCTCAGGGCTATAGTTCACAGCATCAGGGATTTAGAGATGGGAGGGATTTTAGAAACCATGGAGTCCAACTCTCCATTTTGCAAATGAGGAAACTGAGACTCAGAGAAGATCAGTAACCAGGGTCACACAGTTAGTAAATGTCTGGAATGTGAGTCAAACTGAGGTCTTCCTAACTCCAAGTCCAACCTAGACTGTGTTAGCTGTTCCTCTTAACGTCTGTCCTTCAATTTTCTTATTATTCACTTCTCTTCATTTTCTTGGATCTTTATGGACCTTCCACATTTCACTTTAGCTTTAGTCCTGAAACTGATCTCTAAAAAAAAGTCAAGGTCAATGTCCTGGCCCTCCATTAATCAATGATGGCATCTCTCAGTCTTCTTTCCATGAGATCACAGATTTTAAGATGGAAGGTATTTTGATGATCTCTCTTCCAGCTCCTCAATTTGACAAACGAGGAAACTGAGAGTCAGAGGAAAGCTACTGCCTCAAAGTGACATGGATAGTTTGTGGCAAAGTCTAGACTCCAAATCCAGGACTCTGTCCATCACATCACACATCTGAAATAATCAATTGTTGGGTCCAGTGCTTTTGCTTTTAAATTCATTGGTCCAGAATCAACCCAATTTTCTGTGTTTTGCAAACATTTCACATTCAAGTTTTTTACAGATCCATCAAATATTGCTGCCTCATGTAATTGTCTATCAAACACAGGCAAAATCTTGCCAAAGCATCAGTTTCCTGTGATACTGAAAACAAACAACTGTTTTTGTCACCTTTCCAGGAGAAAGGAGGCACACCCCCTCATTCTCTTAAGTTTATCACCAAGAGAAACTGATGTACTGGGTCTCCTCTGGATGCAAAAACCCTGATGGATGCCTGATCATGGCTCATTTTCTTCTGATTGCTTTAATACATTCCCATGTCATCCCATAAACTGGAGCAGGGCTTCAAAACTCCATTGGCAAGGATTAGTATCAAATGATGGGCTCAGCCTCAGTTTGACTAACCCTGTCCTAAATCAACAGTTTTGGCTCCTGCTTTTAAAGCAGTCCTGCCTCATTTAAAGAGGACTTGGCATGCACTCACTGAGACTTTGGCTCTAGCTATCAGACTGGCCAGCCCCACTGCCATCAACCCCAGTTTTCTCCACGCTCTGACAGTAGCCTACAAGGAGTAACAGGAGCCAAGTGAAATCTGATGCTGATTTTTAGTAACGTGCTTTTCTCCCCTCCAACTCCTGAGATGCTACCGGGGATTTACAAGTTGTTTTAAGGCTGTTTTCAAGACAAGCCCATGGTATTTACATAGATATGTGGACCTGTGTAAAGTCCTGTGTGGTTCTTTACAAAAGGTGTAGTATAAATGTTCTTTTATTACGAGAAGGATTAGAGAAAGGATGTTAAAACATATTTTGACCAGGCAGTCCTATAAATGGTCACAGAAAAGAATGCGTCCATTGTGAGGAATTCCCACCAGAGACCTTGGAAATCTTACATTGATTGAGTTGTGCTGGACTTGAAACACACTGAAAAACTTCCAAATGGTAAAATATTAGAAATACTTTTTTTGAAAAAAAAATATTTACCAGTTAAACACTAAAGTACTGTTTCTGGCTGACCTTTTCACAGTGGGTTTCTTTTCCCTACTTTTAAAAAAGTAGCCAAGAAATAAAGGGATTTTTAAATAGGAATTTTGGGGAGGTGGGGGGTTATTATTTCAGCATGGGGTTGTTTTTTGCTATTGCTGAATAGGGGGACATTTTAGCTTATTTCAAATCTAGCTATTACACCCTTCCCTCCGCATGGACATCATTCGAGTGGAAAACTATTGTAAACAATACCCTAGAGAATGAGTTGGCTACAATCAAGAACTATCTGAGCCAACTTCAGTGATTTTCTTTACTACATCATTGCATTTTTGTCTGCCTAGGGATAAGAGGAGTCTCCTTTCAGAGCAGGTTGATGGAAAGTGCTAATTGTGGACACATTAGCTAATTGTTATGATTAGCTCTGAACTGATCCAACCATCCAGATTCCAAACATCAAGTGTGAGGATGCTTTATTACCACAGCCCTATGAAAACATTCAAACAATGAGAAACTAATCTTCCAAATCGTCCTACCCAGTGGCAACCGGGCAAACACTTCTTTTAGAATACAGACATTTAAAAAAAAGAATAATTCTAAGTCCTGCACCCACCCAATATTTCAGACATATGTCTTCTGTTGCAATCATAAATGATCTGTTTTTACAAACACACCATGTCTGTCTTTGGAAAGATGAGGGAAAGCCAAGCTAAATAAACCCAGAAAAAGTGCTAATTGTCCATTGACGATTTGTGCTGCTTGGGAATAGAGATAACATGCTTCGGGAGGGTGGGCAGGGAGAGGGAAGCACAGGGAGTGTAATTCGTGAACTTATACTTCGATGTGTTTCTCTATTGTGTCAAAATCAAAAGAAGATATTTGAAATATGAGCCATTCACTATGAGAGGTCACGAGAAGAAAGTACCTAGATGTAGATATTAAGAATGATTGGTTTTTCAATGCTAAATAAGCAAAAATAAAAGGGGGGAGGAAGGGTGAAATCCAGTGGGAGAAGGTAATGAGGAGTCAGTTCCTGGATCCTGCCCTCGGCTCTATCACTGATAATTAGGTAAATCATTTTTCTGTGACTAGACTTCTTCATTGATAGAAGAAGGAGGAGGAGGAGGAAGAAGAAAAAGAAAGATAAAAGAAAAAAGAGAGGGAGAAAGAAAGAGAGAAAGAAATAGAAAAAGAAAGAAAGAAAGAAAGAAAGAAAGAGAAAGAAAGAAAGAAAGAAAGAAAGAAAGAAAGAAAGAAAGAAAGAAAGAAAGAAAGAAAGAAAGAAGAAAGAAAGAAAGAAAGAAAGAAAGAAAGAAAGAAAGAAAGAAAGAAAGAAAGAAAGAAAGAAAGAAAGAAAGAAAGAAAGAAAGAAAGAAAGAAAGAAAGAAAGAAAGGAAGGAGAAAGAAAAGAAGAAAACAACCAAACATTGCTATTTACTCCATATAAAATTATCTCCTGCTTTCCATTAAATTCAGCAAATATTTAAGTACGTACTGTGTGGAGATCAAGGTGCTGGGTACCAAGGGAAGTACAAAGACACAGTAACATTTGGTCCAAATCCTAAAAGTATTTGCTATGTAAGATGAATAAAACATATATTCAAATAATTATACTATGGGATAAAAGATTCAGTTTATCCTAGAGGCAAAAAGAAGTACTAAGGATTTGAAATCATTTTATTAACATTCAAGGCATTTTGTTAGCAACAAGACTCATTTACTCCTTGAAACCACAGATCCTAGTCCATTTAAAAAGATTCAAAAAACAACTGCCTTAAGTGTCTGTTTTGTTCTGAATTGCAAGTTATGCTTTATGTCAATTCAGTGCTAAAAGTGGCATTTAAAAGGTGGGAAAAAAAACCAGACAAAATTGTCATTTGGAATTATGTAAATAAAATTATTTGACCAAATGAAATTGTTTTGATATTAGGTTCATTACAACTCTGATTTTTTACAAAAAAAAAGTTTTTTAACTATATGTCATTTAAGAGGCAAGTAGGAGATTTTTTTAGTGGAGGGAAAAAGAGGAGAGCTGAGGGAAAAAAAAAAAAAAACAACGAAGTTTACCCTCATCACATTTGACTAAACGAAGGAGTGAAATGCGCACTCATTTTGGTATGAAAACCTATCTTACAGTATAAGAAAGCGGGGGAGAAGGAGATATTGGGGGGGGGGATGATGGAAGGGAGGGAGTAATTGAAAGTCAACACTTGGGGAAGGTCAGGATCAAAAGACAGAAGAGAAACAATGAGGGGCAGGTTAGGAGGGATGGCAATTCAGTTAGTCTTACACAACACGACTATCAGGAAGGTCATTTGCAAAGCTACACAGATATGGCCTATAATGAATTGCCTGCCGTACCAAAGGGAAGGGGTGGGGAGGGAGGGATGGGGAGAATTTGGAACTCAAAGTTTTAGGAACAATTGTTTAGTATTGTTGTTGCAACTAGGACAGAAGACATACAGTTAATGAGGAATAGAAAGTCATCTGGCCCTACAGGAGAAAAGAGAAGATGGAGACAAGAGAAGGGAGGGATGACAGAAGAGAGGGCAGATTGGAGATAGGGAAAATTAGATTGCTTGGGGTATTGGGGTGGGGGGAGGGGATAAAAGGGGAGAAAATTTGGAACCCAAAAATTTGTGAAAATGAATGTAAAAAGCTAAATAAATAAAAAAATAAAATAAAATAAAAAAGTTTTTTAAAATTCTATTTTTCAAAAAAATGCATTCAAACCCTCTGAAATGTTTCAGCTTATAGCTTCCAAAACATAGCTGTCTTCCAGTGTGCAAAGATTGTCATAAAGAACTAGAAGGGACCTTAGAAGTTATCAAGATTAGATGTTTTCTGTTTGAGCTCAGGAGACACCGAGAGGTAGATTTTCAGACTGGGGTGGGGACTTTCTAATATTTAAAAATATGCAAAAGTTAAATGGGTTGCCCCAAGAAATAGTGGGCTTCCCTTCATTGGAGGTCTGCAGTCAAAGACAGGACGATCCTTTGGCAGGAATGTTATCATTGGGATTCTTGTTCACCTATGGTTTAGATTAGATGGGTCTCTTCCATTTTTAATTTCTATAATTCTATTTTTATCTCTATCTGTCTTGAAGTCATATCTGCCTTCTAGACTGTGAACTCCACAAAGGCCAGATGGCTCTCCTCACCCCTGTTGTATTGACCTCTTTCTGCCATGCCTTCCCCAATCCCTCTTAATTCCAGTGCCTCCTATTCAGTATCTCCTGTTTATCCTGCGCATCGCTCACCTTGTCTACCGCATTAGATTACAAGTTCCTTGAGGGCAGAGACTATCTTTTGCCTCTTTTTTAGTGCTTCACACAGAGCCTGGCACATAGTAGGTGTTTAATAAATATTGATTGATTGATAGTCATTTTTGATAATAATACATGGCACTGTTCACCACAAGAGAAGACACAGGCAGTCCGGCATTGAGTTGCGTTTATATAACAACAAAACACACAATTGAAAACTGCAAAAGTTCGCCAACTAAGGTGTGACTGATTTCTATTAAATTAAAAACTTCTTGGGGGTAGGGATTGTGCTTTTCCTTATCTGCACTTTCAGCATCCGACTTGGAATCAGAAAATCACAGAGGAGTTGAATCCTTAGAGATTCACCTCATCCAAATCTTTGATTTTACAGATGAGGAAACTGAGATCCAGAGAGGTTAGGTTAAGGGACTTGTCTAATTACAACAGCCTTTCCTCTCAGCCTACCCTGACTTTGCAACTCTAACAAACCTCTCATGTTACATTATAATCCAATAGTTGTCCTGGTGCCTTCTATTCCATTGTTAGATATTAGAGAACCATGACCACATCTTAGCTACACTTCTATCTCCCCCATGCTCAGCACAATATTCTGTAGTAGCAGACTTTAGTCAATTTTTATTAGTAAATTCAGTTATTTTTATTTGATGTGCTGTTGATGTGTTATTGATATAATATCTCAGATTTCAGGCTTTTCCTTTGCCAGGAAAGTGGCTTCTTATTGGTTGATCCTAAGTTATCAGTTATAAATAACAAGCGAGATTTTTTAAAAAGAAGAAACATTTGCTGGTTTTAGATTATTATTATGTCCATTCTTGATCTCTTTCTGCCATTCAAATCGATTTAATTTTCCAAATTTCTTCCGCATATTAGAAAGAGGCAAAAACTTGTTTACCACAAGTGCCAGTTTTCTTTCTCCATTTCAATGCCTGTCGAGGTTGACTTGTCCAGTGGAAAGGAACACTAGATAGCTATAACTAGGCTAAAGTTCAGAACTCAAATCTGCAACTAAGTAATAATGCCATATCTACACAACTCCAAAGCTAAAAATTAATTTTAGAAATTCGGGTGATTCTTTAAAGGCATACCTTTTTTTTTTTTTTTTTTTGCTTTTCACTTTTTTGCACTTCACAGATATTTCTTTTTTTCTTTTTCTTTTTTTAACAAATTGAAGGTTTATGGCAACCCTGCACCCACCAAGTCTATCAATGCTATTTTCCCAACAAGTTGTGCTCACATAATGTTTCTATGTCACGTTTTGGTAATTCTCAAAATATTTCAAACTTTTTCATTGTTATTATATCTGTTAAGGCAATCTGTGGTCAGTGATCTTTGATGTTACTGTTATAATTGTATAAACCACACCCATATAAGATGTCAAAGTTAATCAAATGGCAGTTCACCCTCTCTCTCCCTCTCCTCAGGTCTCCCTATTCCTTGAAACACAATATTGAAAGTAGGCTAAATTAGCAACCCTACAATGCCTGTAAGTGTCCAAGTGAAAGGAAGAGTCAATCAATGTGACAAATTTGGTTGTTGTCTTACTTTAAGAAATTGCCACAGTCAACTCAACTTTAGCAACCAGCACCCTGATCAGTCAACAGCTATCAACATCAAGACAAGATCCTCTACCAGTAAAAGATCAAAATTTCCTGAAGGTTCAGATGATGGTTAGCATTTTTTATCTATAAAGTTTTTTAAATGGATGTACATTTCTTTTAAACATAATACTTCTGCATACTTAATAGACAGCAGTATAGTAACTTTTATATGCACTGGGAAAGCAAAAGTTCATGGAACTAGTCTTACTGTGATATTTACTTTATTGTGGTGGTCTAGAACCAAATCCTCAATATCTCTGTATTTGACATAATAATCGTTTTTCATGGAATTTTACTACAAAAAGCAAATTCATAGAGCTCAGGCTAAGAACCCGTGGAGGAGGTGGCTAAGGCCCTTTCTAACCCTTGATCCTGTGATTTCTCTGAGATAAGTGAGTCCTGAGGAGAGAATACATTCAGTATTGGGTGAGAGTGGTAAAATGTGGTGAAAAATAACATGTATGAAGAGAAGCAAATCAGTCAAGGACCTGATTCAAACAAAAACAGCCAGAGTCACATAAGGTTATTGTGTCCCTTTTCCTTTTCAAAGGACACTTTTTCTGGGTTTCGGTTTCCCCAAATGTAAAAAAAGGAGGAGGTTGAATCAGATGATCCTGAAGGTCTCTTCTATCCCTGAAAGTCTCTAAATCCAAATCTATCTCTATAATTTACTTTCACTTTAGCAGGAACCTCAGATGGAAATTCCAGGGTATAAAACTGAATACACATCCCAGTGAAATCCCATGACTATGTACAGTCTATTTGGTGATTTCTATAACTATTTGTTTTTTTCTTTGTTTGTTTTTGAAGGGGGAAGGCAAGGCAATTGGGGTTAAGTAACTTGCCCAAGGTCACACAGCTAGTAAGATCTGTTTACAGTGGTAAAGCCAACCACTACCTGGACAGAAGTTTGCTGCTTATTGTATAACAATGATAGAAACCTTGACTCTCCCAGACCACACCTGGTCTCTGGCCACATTATGGTGGCTCCATTGCTACTACCCATAATCCTTGTTGACAGTCTAGCATAATGCCACATATATGAGTCCTTAAGAAATGTCATATATGGAAATGTATTTTATATGATTATGCATATATAACCATCATCAAATTGATTACTGCTTATGGAGGGGGAGAGAGGAAGGAAAAAATTTGGAACTCAAAAGAACTTTTTAAACAAACGTTAAGAATTGTGCTTACATATAATGGGGGGAATTTAAATAGTATTAATAAAAATGTTATATGAATATGACAATGAAAAAGGCAGAGTAGAGGAGGGAGTCCATTTGGTGGCAATGTTAAAGGAAAAGGAGAAAGGAAGAAAATCATAAAGAAAGGAAGAAGAATGGGGAAAGAGAAGGAGGAAGGTATTAAAGAGACGACTGAGGAGGAAAAAGAGAGGAGGAAGGGACAGGGGAGGAGTCAAAGAGGAAAAAGGAAGGAGAAGAGAAAGAAAAGAGGAAGAGGAGAGAAGGGGAGAAAAGGAGGAAAGGGTAGGGAGGAGAGGAGGAAAAAGAGAAGGTGAAAAGGGATAAAGAGAAAAAAGAAAGACTATGAGGAGACAAAGAGAGAAAAAACAAATTTTGGTTCTTTTTAATCTTTTTTTAATGCTCCAAAGTTGAATATTGAATCACACAGTCACTAACGTTGCCACTTGTATTTTAAGTTTTATAGTAAATTTCCTTACCAAATAAAATCCTCAGATATCATCTGCTTGTATCATACACGTAGTCATGCCCAGTGAAACACAAGAAAAATCGGCATAATTAAGATTTAAAATTAGATCTTTAATATTGGTTAGAAGCTACGACATTTGACGTACTTCCAACTCAAGGAGGATGTTTTCTTTGATCGTCAATGAACATTTGAAAAATGACTGGAATGCCTATGATATGTACACAATAGATCTAGAGAGGCCTCTAAACCTTTCGGAATCGTGGGGTCACAATGACCACTTTGTACAGAGAAGGGCCCTCTCAAAATTCCTGGGTTCAGAAATTCAAATAAAACCGTCCTAGACCTTCCTGTGGGTAGCTTTTATACAGGAGGAAAAGAGGCGATTTGGATTTGAATTTCTATCCAATTAGATTTTCTAATGCAAGCCAACATTTTTTTAACTTGTAGAAGAGGTTGACATCTTTGATAAGTGGCTAGAGACAAACCTCTGAACCACCGAAATCTTTCTATTTCCTGGCAACAACTGAAATCCTAAAAAAAAAAAAATACAGACAGACACACTGTGAATAAATATGTACCCAGATGCCTAATCAACTCAAAAGAGTTGATTTTCAAATAACCTCTTGACTTGCTCACACAAATTTAATAATTCTCTTCCCGAATGGCTTTTCAAAAGCCAGATTTGTCACATATGTAAATAAAAAGAGAATGGAAAATTGGCCTGACAGGTTCAGAGGGTGTTGTCCAAGTCTCCAGGACCACCTCCTTAGAAAATCATCTGCTCTACAATGGAAACAAAAACATGGCATTAGAACATCAGGAGCGAAAAATAAAACTGGAATATGGTGCGAGGCTGGGGACAAAACAAGAAATGACCATCTGGGGTAGCCCTCTGCCATTTTTATTACTTTGGGGATTTCTGGTTTTGGAATCAGGGTTCACTGGATTCTGAATCATGTACCTAGTCCTATTGCAAATCACAGAGCGTGGAATTTTAAGGTAAAGTCCATCAAGTTTACAGATTACAGTTTATCCTCTCATTTGATAAATGGGGAAATTGAGGTACAGAATGGTTAGATGAGTTGCCCAAGGTCACACATCCTACATGTGTCAGAAGTGATACTTGACCCTAGGTCTTTGTGACTCTCTCTTAACCATCATAACAATGGAAATTTCAAAACAGGACACCCCAGGCTGATAAATAGCCTAAGTCATTGAAGCCTTCTCTGGGAAACTCAGTTCCCACCCCTATCATCATGAAAAAAAGTGAAGAATTCCACATGATTCAAAGAATGTTTGAACTATGGCAGAGTTCTTACTCCTCATTGTGGTTCAAGAAAATATAAGCATGTCTTGAGTAAACTGCTCTCAACCAGTCTGAGCTCTTGTATGCTCTGGACTCAGAATATCAAACATGGTGAATGAGGTAAAGGACAAGTGGCATCATACTCCATAACAAAGGACTCAAAAGGAATGAGAAATCCAAAAATAAGCGTTGTTTGACTTAATGTCCTTGAACTATTGGGCAACTAGCTATCACCAGGTAACAGGGTCAGCTTTAAATGCAAGCCAAAACGTCTCATCATTAGGCTGCTAAGGCAAATAGGCAAACTTCCTTTTACTTTAAAACCTTCAGAGTAGGCAAGGCTTTGACTCCAGTATAAACCTTGAGATGGGGAGATAGTTTTTTTCTTGTAAAAATTATTCTACCCTTCTTTCTGGAAAAATCAAATGCATATCAACCATACTGCTTTTAGCTCAAAATAAACACCAGTGTCATCAAGGGAAGACTGAGCTGAAAACTATTTCATCACTACATGGAAGAGCTACCCCTAGAATATAAGTGTCATATGGGCAGGGACTGCTTCATATACCCTAAGCCCCCAGCACATCTGTCATATTGTAGGTGCTTAATAAATGCATATTAAATAGAAAGTAATTCAAACTTTCCTTTAGGGAACATAGTGTTATTTTACTCAAGAGTATTAGCAGGCGAAATTCTAGCATCAGAGACAAAAGTGACGGGAGACTTGGAACCAACCAGGGGTTCCTTTTTCTTAGTTATAGGATCTACCCTCATTCCCCTGGTTCTCCCTATTGATGATAGAGTCCCTGGAGACAGGGATTCTACTCTCTGATGGAGCTGCTGTCTGTATCAACTGACAGAGCCATTATCTCCATCATCCAGTCTATTCTCACAAAGAATCAATCCAATCAATATTTATTGAACACCTACTATGGGCTAGGTCCTGTGCTAAGCATTCTGTGCTAAAATGTCAGAAGCAGAAAGGATCTTAAAGACCATTCTTAAACAAAGATTCTTATTCTTAACCTGGCACACATGAACACTACAATTTATCCACAGACAAATTTCAGAATGTCTGGGAACTTTTCAAAAATATTTTGATAACTGTATTTCAATGTGATTGCTTTGCTTTGTGATCCCAAGTATTTTATTTTATGTGCTTAAAAATATTATTCTGAGAAAGGGTCTATGGGCTTCACTAAACCACCTAAGGGACCTATGACATAAAAGAATCTAGATGTTCTAGAGTCTAGATGGAAAGATATTCTAGAGTCTAGGTGAAATTCAACTAGACATTTTAACAAGACAAAAATGGAGGCCCGTAAAAACAAAGTGATTTTCTTAAGGTCACAGAGCAAACTGACTCAGAATCCATTCCCAGACCACTGTGTTTCCACTGTAAGTCAGCTAGAGCCCGTGGTCACCTAGAAGCAAGGTCCGACCTGTCTAGAAATCTCATAAACTAAAATTAAAATGTCTTTGTGCTCATCTTCAATCTATTTCTAGGACAGGTACTTTGGGCTTACCATCAGGGAAAAAATATTAAAAGCAAACCCTTTGCTGACATTATGTGCTGAGCAAAGGTTGCCCTAACCCAAATCTGCTGCCTGAGGACGCTGCCAATAAATGAATCTCAGTCATTGCCATCCCCACCTACTGCTATCAATGGATCTTGAGCCTCCAGAGTTGATGGCTCTGAAACTTTTGAACTAGGAGGGAATAAACTTATTACATTTAATATTCATTACACTGAATTAAAAAAACTTAATGCATTTGCTTCAGCCCAGTTTGCCACTGGAGAGATGCCCCAGGCCCAGGCAAAAAGCACCTAGGAGCCTTAATTGACCTGCAGAACAAGGCATTCGAAGAACAATGATATGTAACATGAGATTCTTGTTAAAGAAGGCGATTTATGGAACCTGTCAACTTCTCTGTTCTAAGAGAGGATTGCACAGGACAATCTTTAAGTAGAAAGTCAGGATGGGAATACCTTAAGATCAAAAATGTGGTGGTGGTCAATCCATGAGCCAGGACTATCACTCCAAATCCTAAATCCTGTGATTTTGGTTGCCGACTGATTTTAATAGATCTGTTTTTTTTTTACTTTATATAACCTTAATTTTGGAATTTATCCCTTCTCCCTTTCCAAGAGACTGATACCTTATAACAAAGAGTAAAAAAGAAGGAAAATAATGGTTCAACAAAACTCAACATACCACCTGAGTCTAATAGTACAGGCAATATTCTATCGATAGCCATAGTCCCCTACTCTGATGTCTATGATCTTTGACTTACACTATTGAGTTGTTGTCTTTCTGAGTTGTTCCAGTCACATCTGATTCGTCGTGACCACATGTGAGGTTTCCTTGGCAAAGATACTGGAGTCATTTGCCATTTCCTTCTCCAGCTCATTGAACAGATGAAGAAACTGAAGCAAACAAGGTCAAGTAAATTGCCCAGGGTCACATAGCTAATAAATGTCTGAGGCTTGAACTCAGGAATGCGTCTTACTAACTCCAGGCATGGCACTCTACTCATCATGTTACCTAACTGCCCTACTGAGACCTCTGTTGAAAACTTGATGCAGTGGATAAAGAGATAGCTTCAAAGTCAAAAAAGCTTGGGTTGTGGTTTACCTGTGACGCATACTAGTTGTGTGGAACTGGGTAAGTCATTTAATCCCCTAATGTCCTGCATTGGGAAGGTGAGTTTCTTCACCAGTGTATTTGCTACACCAATCAGTCTTAGGTATGGATCAAAGAGAGGAACAGAGACAGTGAAAGAACTACAGTTTATCACAGCGGATAAAAAATTGGCCTCACAGCCACAAAGACCTGGGTTCAGGTTCCACCAGCAACACATACTATCTGGCCAATATTGATGCAAGAGGCTCAATGTTCTAGGTAACTCTCCTATAAGATGTAGAGAAGATACCAGCACAGAATAGTAGAGGGTACTTCTCAAATCACAGACCAAGTCTTTATCTATAGCCCTGTTCTTTTAACTTAAAAAAAAAAATAGATATCCCACTCATTTCCAGAAATGCCACCAGCCTCACTATGTTCAAAATTCCTTTAAAATACATTGTTGCCCTGAGTTGGTCATTCTCATCTCAGGTTTGGGGGCATCCCAGGCCCGATTTGGGGAGAGTTATGAAGCAAGAATGATCTAGTTATAGAATGAATACAAGCTTCTTGAAAACAGCAAAAGTTCATTTCTTATATTTGTATACTTGGAACTTAGCCCATAGAACACTCTTAACCATCACTTGTCAATTGACTGGCTCAGGGCCTCCCACTTTCCCATTTCGATTGAAATCCATTTAATAAATGTGTATGAAGTGCCTAATATTTATACTGTACTGGGTGCTGGGGGTATGAAAATTAAAAACTACACACTCTGCCCAAAGTTTATAGGGAAGGAAGAGAGAAAGCTACAATGTGTTCACAGATTTTGAATCCCAGTAGCTAGCACTACCAGGTAGTAGGTAGAATATGTTAATGAAAAAAAAGAGGTAGAAAAAGTTCTCTGGATTAATTTGAGGAGAGAGAGAAGATTTTCAGCTTAACAGGATCGGGAGATGGATTTCCCAAAGGAAATGGCATCAGGGCTGAACCCTGAAAGAAGAGAATATTTGAAATTGGTATAATGGAAGCGGAAATCCATTGCAGGGATGAAGAAATTTTGAACAAATGCATGGAGGTGGGAAATGGTACGCCTAGTTGTGGTAGAGGGGAGAGAATTCTTTAAAATAGGAATAATAATGCCTGTAGTACTACCTCTCACTGATGCTGAAAAGCACAAATCAGAAAATGTAAATAAAGTGCTTTGTAAACTTTAAACATCCGATGTAAATGTCAGTCCCAGGCTTTCTCCCTATCAAAATCAAGGTTTAAGGTCACCAAAAATTAAGGCTAATAATTGGTTTCCAATCTCATCCAGAACATACACCCCTCAGAAATTCTTAATTTTTTTTATGAAAGAAGGAAACAGAAAGGAGTCCTTCTTTCTCTGGGTTTGATTAGGATGGCATTCACTTTCCTCTTAAAATTGAATGTTTCTCCAAAGGGGACACTTGGGATTCTGGAGAGGGAAGGGTTTCTTTATCTGACCACATCTGAATACTAGCAACCCCTCCACCCTATCCCCTTCAAGGTTGAAAACCTGAAGGTTTTCCACAAGCTCCAAGAAGGCAACCATATGACTCAGTGTATACAGTGCTGTTCTTAGATTCAAGAAGACCTGAGTCCACATCCAGAGAAAGAATTTTGGAATTCAATCACAGAATGAAGTAGACCATTTTCTTTTGTATTAAGCTTTGTTTTCTTTTGTTTTATGATTTTCCCATTCATTTTAATTCTTCTATGCAACATGACTAAGGTGAAAATGTATTTAATAGAAATGTATTGTAGAACCTATATAAAATTGTATGCCACCTCATGGAGGAAGTAGGGAGGGAAGGAGGGGAAGAGAGGGGAAAAAATCTAAGATATATGGAAGTGATTGTAGAACACTGAAAAAAAAAAATAATTTAATTTAAAAAATAAATCTTAAAAAAAGAAGACCTGAGTCCAAATAGCACAGGATCTCTGTTCCTCAGTTTCCTTACCTATAAAATGGGGATAATAACAGCCCCTATCTCACAGTTCTATTTATTTCCTTATTACAAAGAGCAAATGAAATCATTAACATATTGAAGGACTATAGAAATGCCTATTAGTATAATTATTATTATTAGGCAGCTAGGTGGCTCAGTCCATAGAGCACTGGGTCTGAAGTCAAGAAGACTCATAGTCCTGAGTTCAAATCCAGCCTCAGATATTTACTGGCTGTGTGACCCTGGACAGGCACTTAAACCCTGTTTGCCTCAGTTTCCTCATCTGTAAAATGAGGTGGAGAAGGAAATGGTAAACTACTCCAGTATCTTTGCAAAGAACCCCAAATGGGGTCATAAAAAGTCAGACAAGACAGAAACAACTGAACAACAAAAATTATTATTATATCAAGCTAAGAGAAACAGATGCAATGTCACACATTCACTATGAAGCATATTGGTCATAGCAGCAAAGCCAGTTTTAGGGAACTCAGCACTGCCTCTTCAAATATTACAGATAAATCATGGGCACCATGTCTATGTCTCCCCTCTACAGGTGACATGGATTGGGCCCAGACTGTGTTCTTCCTTTATGTTGGGGTGGGGGTGGTGGGTTGGTGTTCAGCATCCTACTCCTTTAGGGTGTTTGGCCCAATGATGAAAGAAATCAACTGACTGCTCAAAGTCATGGACTTCGATAGCAATATACCATTTTTGACCTGAAAATCTTAACTGGAAAAACATGTCACTAGTCAAATTTATAGAAATTTTAAAAATAGAAGCATGGAAGCATATTCTGAAGTCCCTGCTTTTGTGAAGTAAAGTTATCAACTGATGAAATGAAGTCAGAAGCTGGTCATGTGAAGCCACATTTCCAATAATACGGTGGGGTGTTTTTTAAGGAAAAAAATCACTCCATACCTTTGTTTCTTCCCTGTGTGTTGACAGCCATTTAACATGAGACAATCATCATTCGGAACAGTGGTATGACTCACTGCAGGGAATGGCTGTGCCACTCACAGCAAATGTGGCAGCGGGTCTGAATAGCTTATTTTCCTGCTCCAATAAGCTACGACGAAAAATCAACAGATTTTTCTTTTGTTTCTTATTACTTTGCAGCATTGAAGAAAAATTTGAAAAATCAGAGAAATAGCTAAATGGGCCACTGCTTTCAAAACTTATTTAGCCTTTCTCATTTATGTCAAGATGACTATAATTCACCTTCTCCCAATGGTTTTCCTGATCTGGTTGGGTTTTTTCCTCCCATCTTTAGGTAGGCCTCCCAGAACATGAAACTCATACACACTCACATAGGGGAAAATCCCAAGTCTAAACCACCTTTCTTTTTGTCCCTGGTTACAGAGTAGAGAGTTCTTTGGCCATGCTGACCCATGAAACAAAGCTACAAGTTGTACCTTAAAAAGTAAACATACTAAGTATACTACAGCCTAGATAAATGGTCATGAAAAGGGCGTTCTATTGGTTTTTCCGTCCAGAAATAGTTGACAGGAATCTCTTGAGTTGTATTAATTTTATATCATTAAAACCATCCAGCAAGTGTCTCAACACCCACTTAGGAGTTCTGGGATCTTGCCCAAAATTTGACTTACATAAAACAACAATGAGGCCCTTTGACCATTCTCCACATATTGCTTTGATTAATAGACTTTTAAAAAGTATATACTTTATTAATGCAAGAGTTTGAAGCAATTAATTATTGTTTCAATGGGTAGAAGAAGGGGGAGGGAGAGATTTGGATCTAAAAATAAAGTTGAATCTAAAAAAAAAATGAAGAATCACAGTGCCCTAATCATGGGAGGAATCAGTTTATAATGGTTTACAAAGGATCACAGTATCATGTCGTCTAAGTTGAAGGAGACCTAATTACTAAGAAGTCCATCACCCACAGAAAAGAAATGAGCAAATGAGCAATGTCAACTGACTTGCCCAGAGTCAGAGAGCTAGTAAGTGTCTGAGGCAGGATTTGAACTCGTCTTCCTGATTCCAAGACCAGCTCTCTGTTAATATAGGTCTCACTTTAATCAGATTTCCCCTAGTAATTAGAAAAAATAAGCATTCATATATACTAGTTTAGCAAAATACTTATTTCAGGGGAAATGAATTTTTCGTATTGTATTTTACATTTTTGTTATAGTAAAACTTATAAACAAAATAGATACCCATAAATGGAAGAATATCTTCTCTCCATTTCCCACCAGTTACAAAGCTTTTGGATTTCTACATCATATCATCACACAGAGTATCCTTTCCTGTTCTGTTTCTGCTCTCCCCAACACACACACACACACACACACACACACACACACACACTCTTCAGCTTCCTTTTGTGTATTGGCTTAGCCCATTAGATTATAAGCCCCCTGAGGGCAGGAACTATACTTTGTTTTCATTTATATTTCTATCCCCAAAGCTTAGAATGGTACCTGGCACATAATAAATGCTTAATAAATGTTTATTGACTAACAAATGTAGAAAGTTATCTCCTAAAACTTCTTCTCCTAAAACATTTTAGCCCCACAAGTGAAAATCCCCTCCTAACTCTCTGGCCATACCTGCTGCTGCTATAACGATCACTTGGAATCAAAGGCAAGGGAGGGGGAAATTATACCATTTGTTCTTGGTATCCCATATCAGAACTGAGAATACATCCTCTCATTTAAAATAATGCTAAAAAAATAGTCAATAAACATGTATTTAGTACCAAGTATGTGCCAAGCACTGTGATAAATGCTAAATAGTGGTTATGAACTGTGGCTTAGTTCCTGAGTCATCTCCTATATCAGAAGTTCCCAAACTTATTTAGCATAATGCCCCCTTTTAAAAAACGCAATTCCTCATCACCTGCTGGAAATCTAATTTCTTTAACCCTTTAACTTTTTAAAATTTGCATCATTTCAAAAAATATAATTTTTTTTAAATGAGTCATCTTAAATTTAATAATTTATTGTAAATTTGGGGGGTTCTGCATTAAAATTTTGACGATATAATACTGTGTCATGTAACAATATAGTGCTCTATCATAAATCAGTCATTACACACATATAGTCCTATCAATGCATGCTGGACTTACTGACAATGTACAACATACTTGCCTGTCAACATTTGCTTGTTAAGACCTGCCAGCTGACTTGACCACTGATTGGTAATAACTTGCATTTCGTGTGTTGATTTGGAAAATAATGTTATCACTATGACTTTAATTCTGTTATACAACAGATGAAACATGCTCAAATCATTTTTCAAAATTTTCTTCTCTTCTTTCCTCATGCTTCCACTATCCCCTTACTTTTATTTAATGCCCCCTCATTGCATCTGAAGCTATTACCAACCCACTGGATCATTCCAGTGCCCCCCAGGGGGTGGTATCACCCACTTTGGGAATGTCTATGTGAATTTTTTTCTGGCTACTCCTCTCAAGATAGTAGTACTTCCTCCTCCCCTCCTCCCCAAAAAATTTACCTTGTATTTACTTTATATATGTGCTTTCTCCCCTGATAGACTACAAGCTCTTTGAAGGCAGGTTATATTACACTTTTGCTTTTGTAGACTGTGCACCTGGAACAGTGAGTACCTAATAAATACTTGCTGTCTGATTCATACTTAAAAATTATTATGGATTAAGCAGGATTTATGAGCTAACCTAGGAACCAATTTACCATTTACAATAGTATTTCCATAGCAAAATGTTATTCTAAGCGTACAAAAAACAAGCTTACAACTTGTCAGAGGCTAACTGTCCAGCATACTTCTAAAGAAGTCATCTTCAAATGGGACAATCAGAACTTTCATCTTACTCCTAATGCAACCACACACACACACACACACACACACACACACACACACACACACACTCCAGTGCTAAAATAGTCATATTCTATAAAATTTTCAACTGATGCTCAGGATGTCTCTGTCTACTGAGATTTGCCTCTACTTACAAAAGCCCAGCTTCTGTGTTGAAATTTTGCCTAAAATCTCTACCCATTTTCATTTTTTAAATGCTTCCTCAGATCAGTGAAGTTTCCCTATTAGTAAGCATGACAGCCTTAAGCATTCTATCATAACCTCTGAATTTTCCCATCCTTTGTTTCAATGTTATCTTGGTTAGCCAGTTTCTTACCCCACGTGTTCAATCTTCTCTAGTTCATAGTTGTGGTCTGAGAAGCCAACCTGGTTGAGTACTTTTTAGGAAATCTCTCTCTGACCATTCTCTATAAACAAGAGATTGAGGGGATTAAGGTAGGTAACCCAGGGATTTTGAGTCCTATTATACTAATTCTGTCCTTTTGACTTTCTTCGAATCATGGACATCATATACTCTGTTTTTTTGTGTAATGTATTTTCCTTTTACAAACACCACATACACACATGCACAAACACACACACGCATGCACGCACGCACACACACACACACACACACACACACACACACCTACTTCAGAAACTAGCATATTCATATATTTGCCTGCCCACCATTGGACTTTGAAGAAGAAAAGAGCGATCTGGGTGTTTGCCTTACGCAGAATGGCACAAATGAGCAGAGGGACATCAGCAGCCACCGAATTGCTTTATGACCTGAGACAAATCACAAAAGCAGCTTTCACTGAAGCAGCATCATGGAACGGTAGGAAAGATACTAGATTTGGAGGCTACGGGCTCTGCTTCCCTTCCTATCCTCAGCCAAACCAACTTTGTCTCTTCCTCATGGGGAAGGCATTCCATCCCTGTCTGCCTGCCTTTACTGGTAGGGTTCCCCATGCACGTAACGTATTTCCCCTCCCTTCTCCCTCTCCTCCTTCAAGAGAGATCTCAAGCACCCCTTCTACAAACACAATGCTTCTCACGAGTCCTCCTCCCCAACCACTAATTACTTGGATTTAACTACTGCATTTCTGTACCTCATATTTATCATAGATATTTACACATGAACTCTGTAAGAATATTAGTTTCTTGAAAATGGAAATCATTTCAGTTTTTATTTTTATATTTCTAACAGCATGGTGCCTGAAACACAGTAGGCACTTAATAAATGCTTATTGATTCTAAAAAGTGGGGTTTTTTGCTAGTTGATTTGAGGACATGGGTTCCAATCCTGGTTCTGCTATTTATTGTCTTGGTCATCTAATCTATCAAGGTCATAGTCTCCTTCTCTGTAAAATGATGGGCTTGAACTAGGTGAATTTTAAAGGTCCCTTACTACTGTCAGTTCATGATATTATGAGTGATAGAAGAGGGGGGTGATATAACTTTATGGTTGCAAAAAACTCCAGAAAACTGAATATATTTCACACTGGGAGAAAAACTCATTTACAAAAAAAATGACTATTTCAGCTTCTTCCATTAGAAAAGGAGAGATCACAACACTATGTACTTCCCAGAGGCTTTATCACATTTTCAAATGGTCTTGAAATTACTGAAAAGGTACAGAGAGGAGAGGGAAGAAAGGAAAGACAAGGGGGAGGAGAGGAGAGGAGGGAGGGAGCGGAGAGAGAGAGAGGGGAACGAAGGAAGGAAGGAAGGAAGGAAGGAAGGAAGGAAGGAAGGAAGGAAGGAAGGAAGGAAGGAAGGAAGGAAGGAAGGAAGGAAAAAGGGAAATGAGATAAAAAGAGAAAAGAGAGAAAGAAAAGGGGAAATGAGATAGAGGAAAGAGAAGGAGAGGGGAGGACAGGAAATGGAGAGGAGAAGAAAAAAGCAGAGAAGAGAGAAAGCAAGAGAAAAAAGAAAAAGAGAAAGGAGAGGGGAAAAGTGAGAGGGAGGGAGAGAGAGGAGAGAGACGAGTGAAGAGAGAAAAAAGGAAAAAAGAGAGAAAGAAGAGAGGGAAAAGAGAGAAAGAAAAAATGGAGAAGAGAGAAAGCAAGAGAAAAAGGAAAGAGAAAGAAGACAGAGAAAGGAGAGAGAAGGAGAAAGAGGGAGGGAGGAGGAGGAGAGAGGAGAGGAGAGAGAGTAAAAAAAGAAAGAAGAGGAGAGGGAGGGAGGGAAAGGAGAGTATACTGGTTATCTTATCTTGAAAGGGGCAAAAGTGTCTCTGCCTATGCCTCCTAGAAATGATTATTCTTTTGTTCCAGCAGAGGGTGCTCCCTGGCAATCAGCCCAGAATCCACAGGTGAACCGTGGTACAGAAGGTGTCCCACAGCTCTGGCACTGCTGGGTGAGGCCCAGCACCGGGGCAGCACAAAACATGGAGAGTGGGCACTGTCATTCAATACACCACATCCCTATGGGAGCAGGGGCCGCTGCTCTACCCAGCTCACCTGGAGGAAAAGAGCAGACCTTTTCACAAGCGTTCAGCAGATGTGGCAGACTACTTCTGCCATGTTCCTCCTTGACTCTGTTTTATTGAAAGGAAGAAATAACTCCGGGAGAGTCAGGGGAGATCAGCTCCAAAGCTCCTGACCTGTTGGCCATCTTTTAGGCATTTGCAAGCAAACCATGGATTGTGGAGCAAATCATACAACAAGATTTTTTCCTTCCCTCTTTGCTGAATATTTCAGGAGCTCCTTGGAATTCAGCTCTGTTTCATTTGAGGCACTTTTTTAGTTCTATGTGAAGTGCTCTGGACAGGACAACAAATGGAAGACAGGCCAAGTGACTCACTGATCGTGACTGCAAGTTACAGGGGTTTTAGGGTAGAATAAAAGGAGAAAGCCTGAGTCAAATCTGAAAACTACGCTCCTCTCATAATATCAGCAAGCAAGATGCGTGTGGGGAGGACAGTAGCCCTAGGAAATGCCAACCCAGCCACTCCTCTGGGCATTTCAAACAGGCGTCCCTCTTTTGTGTCTTCCCATCCCCATTCTTGGGGAACAAGAGAACAGAGAGGCAGCACTGGCTAAGCCAGCGCCCTCTGGGGAGTCCAGGGCAGCTCACCCCAAGCTAAGAAGTTTCCCACAAAGCATTTCAGGGATCCCTTGGAAGGATATCTGTTCATTGTGGCAAGATGAATGATGTGCTTTTTTAATCATGGGAAGGGACTGAACAGGTTTGTGAAAGACGAGAAATAAACGTCACAGGTCAGTAATCTCAGATGATGTCTAAGATGTTAAACTTAAAGGCTGAACGAATAAATGAAAAAAGCATTTGTTAAGTGTTTACCATATACAAAGGGAAGAGTAAGACAGTGACTGCTCCCAACAGCTCACATTGTCATGAGGGAGACCAGAAAGGGAGAAATCTGATGGAAAAGGCTACTGAAGCCAGGTGCTGTTGAGTCAGAGCATTTTGTAGTAAGGAAGGTGCTCCATCTTCCGAGCTATGCTACAGAGAAAGCACCTGGGGCATTCTGACTCAGACTCCCCTGCACAAGAAGATTTGGTATTTGAAGGAAAAAGCAAAACCTACAGCCAAGCATGTATTCAACTCAATGTTCATTTTCA
This sequence comes from Bettongia penicillata ogilbyi, assembly GCA_023548195.1. Lineage (NCBI taxonomy): Eukaryota > Metazoa > Chordata > Mammalia > Diprotodontia > Potoroidae > Bettongia > Bettongia penicillata. Next base: position 870,887 of record JAJHZJ010000496.1, read on the forward strand.
AAAGATCAGCAAATGAGGGGTGGGCCTCTCTCCATAGAGAATCAGGAGGCCACAGGCATAGAAGGTTGAATGCAGCTTGAGGCATGCTGGCTGTGTCTAACGATTTGCTAACTATATTTCTTTGGTATAAGATTGTGACCAATAGATCAGTAAGCAAGCCTTGAGCACTTACTACATACCAGGTCCTCTGCTAAGTGCTAGGGATACAAAGAAAGGGGAGAAAGTGCCTGCCTTCAGGGAGCTTACATGACAGGCATAAGGCATTACAAAAACTCTATTTTAACAAAAGGAAAAAAAGATGGGAAATAATTAAAACTTCACTAAAAAATAAATAAATAATGGGCAGCAAGATGGCACTATAGTACACAAAATGCTGGGCCTGGAGTCAAGAAGGCTCATCTTCCTGAGTTCAAATCTTGCCTCAGATACTTACTAGCTGTGTGACCCTGGGTAAGTCACTTAACCCTGTTTGCATCAATTTCCTCATCTGTTAAACGAATTGGAGAAGGAAATGGCAAACCACTCCCTTATCTTTGCCAAGAAAACCTCAAATGGGGTCACAAAGAGTTGAACACTACTGAAATGACTGAGTAAAATAAATAAATAAATAATATATTAATCTGTTGGGCTGATGTGATGTGGACAAAATTAATATGAATTAGAGGATGTATTCATTCCAAATTCTAGGTACTTTCCTTCATTCACTAAATCAACAGTATTTGGTTCATAGAGTTGTAAATCTAAGGCAAGCACTTGCCCTAAGCCAGCCAGAGATAAAGCCAGGCGATGCCTCTTGTATAAACTTTGTATCTCTTTCTTAAGTACTGGGGGAGATACAAAGTTTCCCTTGACTTCGTCTCCAGTTGCACTTAGGATAAGTGCCTGCTTTAGAATTAGAATTACAAGACTACAAACCAAAAACTAATTGAGAACTGATCCTGCCCTTATAGACCTCACACAAATCACTTTCACAATCTGCGCCTCAGTTTCCTCACTTAAAAGTAAAGTGGAAAAAACTAGATGATTTCTAAGGTCTCTTTCTAACGTTTGATAATCCTCTATCTCACCCATCTAATATGAAATATATCAAACATGTTATGACATCAGAATGTGTCATCTTAGCTTCTGAAATTGAAAGCAGAGACATGCACATAAACCAATACATGCATGGGTCCAATAATTCCAATGTTGATCCACACTTCACAGAACAATTGAAGTTTGGATTCAAAGGGCTGCACGTGAGGACCTAGAGGGTTCCCCACCCCTGGACTTATACCCTAAGGGCCTTATCAAGAATAAGAAATATTTTTATAGCAGTGCTATCACTGTCCGCCCCCCCAAAAAAAAGCTAGAAGCAAATCAATGTCCAATAGAAAGGAAATGGATAAATAAATTATAGGAGATTAATATAAAGGCATATTGCCATGCCATTTGGACTGACAAGTATAGCACCCACTCCAGGGTAACTTCTCTGAATCCCACTGATATTAATGGGCCATATCCCAGAGGTGACAAGGGTAATACAGAGGGCTGGGGTTTCTAGTACTGTCAATCATGAACCCTTATGCATGAAATGAATCTGTACCATAACATTCCTGACAAGTGGTCACCCAATCTTTGCATGAAAAACTCCAAGGAAGAGGAAACCCCTTAAGTCCACAAGACTGCTCATACCATTCTGGGACAGGTCTTGTTAAAGGGGAGTTTATCCTGCTTTCAGGTCTAAACTTGATTCTTTATTATTTTCATCCATTGTTCATGAATCTGCCTTCTTGAGTCAAATAGAACAAATCTAATTTCTCTTCTTTATGATAGTCCTTAGAATACTTGAACAACTTCCATAGATCCCTATCTTTTCCAGGCTGAACATCTCTAGTTCCTTCAAACGATCCTGATATGACACAGACTCAAGACCTTTCCCCAGCCTGATTGCCCTACTCTGGACTTTCTGGGGTTTAACAAAATTCTCCTTAAACCATGGCTCCCAGAACTGACCACAGTACTCCAGAGGAGGTCAGAGGAATGCATGGTACTATGGGTTGTCCTCTCCCTACGCCTAGAAGTGATGCATCTTTTGAGACTACTCAAGATGGTAGTAGCCCTTTTGGCCTGTTGTTTAATCTGTCAATTACTTAGAGAAAGGCATGTCATATGGCTGATTCATATTTGGTTCATATTTCACTATAGGACTTGAATCTTTTTCAGAATAATACTGTCTAGTCACACCTCCCCCATGTAGTCCTTATAGCATCATTAGTAGAGTCAGTCCAGTGTTCTCTGATGCTGAGATCCTCTTGGATACTGACTTTGTCATCTACTGTGTTATTTGACTATAGTTTTAACTATAAAATAATTACAAAATACACAAACATAGCATCATATACAAAATAGTATAAAATACACAAAAACTATACATAAAAAATGAGTTGTCAATTGTACCACATTACAGGCTTGGTGACCCCTGTAAACGTGATGAATATGACCTTGATGCCTTTCTCTAAGTAACTGACAAAGAAATTAAACAGCACGGAGACAAGCATGGATCCCTATGGTACTCCACTAGAGACCCTCCCTAGTTATTTGACCTTGACCTATTAATTCTTTAAGTCTGACCACCCAACCAGTCCTGAATCCTTGTTAGGATATTCTCTCCTAATCCTTAACTCTCCTTCTTTCCTAGAAGAATAGTAGGACTTTATCAAATATAGTATGATATATCAAATAGTAGTATTTTATCAAATCTAGGTAAATGGTAGACTAGTGGAGGGAATCAGAGAGAGGCATTCAGTTGTCAAACAGGCACAGAGAGACAGAGACACCACAATTGCAGGCAAACTTCAGTGTGTCCAGTGAAACCAGGCTTTGAGTTGGAGAGAAAAACATTGCATGTAACCTGGTGTTTTTCCTTCCCTTTAATAGCAAACTAAGAGGGTAGCAATGATTCCAGATAGTTCTGCTTTTTGGCTTTCTAGTTGACTTGCCTGCCTATCAAACCAAAACACTCTGTGTGACCTGGTCAAGAGCAATCAGTCCGAACAAAGAAGCCAAACCCCAACCAGGGAGGATCTTTTCCAGCAGGCCATCACCCTGTAGAGCACATTGTTCAGAAGGTCTTCTTGAGTTCACATAAATATTCAGAGAGGTGACAGTAGGCATAATAGCTAGAGAGCCAAACTTGAGTCAGAAAGGCCTGGGTTCAAGTCTCAGGTCTGATGCTTATGGGCTCTGAGTAATATCATTCAACCACTTGGTACACAGCCCCCACCCAGATAACCCTCAAAAACTATACATAAAAAATGAGTTGTTAATTATACCACACTAACAGAAATTGGAATCCTAATGGTCATATATGAAAACTGGTGCTAATTAAGCTTCTTCTGTCTCTACTTTTTTTCATTTAGTTTGGGTTTTTTGTTTTGTTCTTTTGTGATTTAAATTGGATCTCCCTCTCTCATGAAGGCAGAGGCTCTGAGGCTCAATCCCATATGTTTTAGCGCAGAAACTCTGTTTTGTTTTACAACCTGGGCTGGTTGACCCCTGCTTAGGCAGGCAGCATGGTGACCTTTGTCCAGACTTAGTGCAGACCAGATAGACTTTAAGCCTTATTGCAATTCAGTAACACCCTCATATGGAATGACCCTAGAAGGCCTATTCTGAGGCATGCTCTGTGCAATTAATTACCAATAAAAGTAAGCAGAGTAAGGCCCTTTGCTACTACCAAATGAGACACAAATCAGAAAATCTTGGGAACAGGAAGGATCACATAACTAATCTGCTTCATATACTTGAGAAAACAATCCCCCAGAAGGATTGACAATTTCAAGGTCATGCCATTCCCAAGTGGCAGAGGCAAGGTGAGAATCCAGGTCTTGGAATTCCCAGATCAGTATTCTTTCATTTATTGAGCTCTGTGATGCCATGAGATAATCATATCATAGATGTATACGGAACTCTGAATAAGGAAACTACATCCAGGATGCAGGTAAGTGATTGAGAACTTAGAATTTTCCATACTTAACTGAGGCACTGAGATATAATGACTTGACCAGGTCACATAGCCTCTAAGCATCAGAAGTACAGCTTGAACCCCAGCCTTTCCAATTCAAAGACTGGCTCTCAATATGCTATGCTACTCTGTTTCTCAAGCCTGTCTCCTCTTGACTACATCATTGAATGATCCTCTTAAGGGTTTTGGCAAGTTGGGGTTTACTGTTTATGTTCTGAATCATTCATATTAATAGTAATGAAGCAAATCTATTGAGCACAGAAAAGAAAGTGATGGGACAGAATGAAAAGAGCATTGAACTTAAAAGTCAGAAGACGTGATTTAAAAGCACAGCCCCTCAATGGACCTCAGTTTCCTCATTTCTAAAATGAAAGCACTTTAACAGACAATCTCTAAAGTCCTTTCCAGTTCTGAGAGTCTGTGATTAAATCTCTCATATTCACATATGCAGAAATGAAAACATGATATAAAAATAAAGTGTATGGGGTTGGGCTACAAATTTATCACAGTAATCTAAAAGCAGAGATTTAAAAAAAATGGTTGCCACATATACAAAATGGTGACTTCAGACTATTGCTCAATATTGAATTATTTTGCATGGATAAATGACACTTAGAAAAAATAGAATCCATAAGTTTCATGTCCACTGGAATAAACTGAAGAGACTGTTAAAACAGTCTGTTAGAATACCACCTACCCTGAACTCTCTAATTCAGTCTCAAGTTTCCAGAGATTTGCTCCAGTTGGAGGTGGGGGTGGAATGGGGAGAGGCACCATTTTAGCAAATGAAGATTTCTAAGAAATGAAAATGGAAAGCAAGCACTTTCTTCATTGTAAGCATATTTCTAATCACACTTAATAAGTGTACAAACAACCAAAATTACCAGTGTGCAAGAAGCCCCCTTGTGGAATCATATTTTTTAAATGAGTTTGAAGACAAAAATTTGAAAAAAAAATACCTTCTTAACACAGCTCTCTACAGGCCAATAAGCAGAAAACAAATTTAGCTGGGTACCTTTTCTGAGCACCAACAACATGGTTAATGACCAAAAAAAAAAAAAAAGTCTTCTTTTATAACTAAAAACATAGCAGTAGAATGATTTTCTTTGAATCCTGCTTTCTACCATGACTTCCGAAGAAACACACCATGGTAACCTGGTCAGATTGCCTCTGTCTCTACTAATTCCATGTTGCTTTAATGAACCCGTCCCAGTCTGTTATTAGAAGAAGGAAATTAAGCAGCATAACTTGCTTTACCTTTCTTTACTTTGGGGGAGGAAAATGCCTTCCCATATCCAAAGATGATGTCATTTATGGAATTCATAAGCTCAGTGCCAAGTTGGGGCAGGGGGAGAAAAGGAGCTGATTTTTCATTTCTTACTGGGAAAAATTTTAAAAGGCTCTTTTTAACATGGTGACTTTCCTAGGCCCTGTCCAGAGGCAAATGAACCAAAACACAGCCTATGATGTTTTTGTTGGTTGTGGGTTTTTTTAAACTCTCAGCAAAACTTTTTTTTTATATACTTTCCCCGATGTGCATAGTTCTGGTCATTAATTTCAATGTCATATTATGGTTTTTGGCTGAACAGACAGTATGTATGTATGGATGGGAACAAACGAAACAAATGCATTTTGTATTCAAATTTATACAACTCCATACATTTTTATGCTGTTTATTTGAAAATTAATTTTGGCTTAGGCCTCAGAGACAGCAAATGTTGTCAAGATTTGAGGGCTACCTGAAAAGCCTTGGGGACAGCATTACCCTTATGCATAAGAAACAGCAAAATAAAATAGAAATAAATGAATTTCCAAATACGTCATGGCTAATCCCTTGAGCTGACCTACAAATGAATTATGGAGGTTTTGCTACAGGACTGAGTAGATCGGGTGATTTCACGGAGAGATTTATCTTATTTTCCAACTTATTTTCATATCTTATTTCCTTTTCTTTTAGAATTAGACTGTAAATAAAAAGCTAAGACTGAATGAAGCTCCCTTTCCCCGAACTCAGATTGGATTGATAAATTAAAATGGGGCGAGATGAGTTTTGTATGGCCCATCCTCAAGGATTTGGGAAATTTCACCCGATGCAAAACAAGGCATTAATTTGGAGAGGCCTTAGCTACTTACGATGCTTAGGGTTCTGACAATGATGAATGGCATCCCTCCAAGCAAATGGTAATTTCACCTTTTGTGACAGTACTTGAGAGCAAAAGCGACTTTTGTTAGAATACCAGCTACCCACAAAGACTCCACAATCCTATTGAGCGGGAGGCTGTACCTGAATATCAGAAATCCTTCATTGTTTAAGTATCATCTGATATTCTTGATTGGTTCCAGACTGAAGGTTGCAGTTGAATCAGGGAGAAGGGAGAGGTTAAGTCCTAACCTTGAAAGATTTAGCAGCCATTGAAACACTTGCCTTTGGGCACTTATTGGCCTGTATTTATCCAAAAAAAAAAAAAAAACTTTTCAATTCAAGGAGGGGAGGGAGACAACACAAAACTTGTCACATTCATCAAGTGAAGCCACTGGAAAGACATCTACAGAAGAACACCCCAAAAGCATAATCTTTCAGAAGAGCTGATAGAAATGGTAATTGGATGAGTCGGGAATAATACTGCCAAAGCAGGGGTAGTCAGGAATATAACTAAAACATCAAGGTCAAAAGAACAGAACAGAGGAGCCCTTTTCATACATTAAAAATGTACTCTTGCCTTTGATGACAAGAGGAAAAAAAAAAAAAAAATATATATATATATATATATATACATATATATATATATACACACACACACACCTGTTGCTGTCTATAACTTATACCTGCCCAGAAAACTCTCAGAAAGAACATTTTGAGATTAGAAAACATTACAGATCAATCTCTCTTCCACTCCCATTTCCCATTCCACTCCAGTTTTTAGGAAAGTATCACCTTAAAATGTGATCAGCCAGAATCAACATCCAAGGACCTAATGTGTTTTTTTTAAAGGGAGGGAGGTGGGGAGAGAGAGAGAGAGAGAGAGAGAGAGAGAGAGAGAGAGAGAGGAGAGAGAGAGAGAGAGAGAGAGAGAGAGAGAGAGAGAGAGAGAGAGAGAGAGAGAGAGAGAGAGAGAGAGAGAGAGAGAGAGAGAGAGAGAGAGAGAGAGAGAGAGAGAGAGAGAGAGAGAGAGAGAGAGAGAGAGAGAACCACAGGAAGTCCACTTCTATCTTTTTGGACTTGGGAATCTATATACTCAGGAAGAGAGTATCTTTCAAAAGTCCTCCCCTAAGGGGCTGGAAAAAATCTCTTGGAGGACTGGCAGAGAGTGTTAACATTGTCTCCTAAAAAGGGAACAGAAATGATGAATCATAAAAACCTGATTGAGTTTCTTCCTGCCGTCTTGACTAATGAGCTAATCAGGGACAGTGAGCAAAGAGATCCGTGTAAACAGATGAGCTGGGCAGTGGATGTGACATTGTCCTGTTTTTATCTTATACAAACACCTCTGGCCTGAACTTTGCAGGCCTTTGGCACAGGGATAAAAGGGGGGTGGAGTGGGGGGAAGGAGGGTTGATATTCTGGGTCTGATCCAAAATGAGAAAGAAAGGAAAGCACGGAAGGGCCACAGAGCTCAGACTGGTAGGAATGCACGGATGCAGGTGTCTCCTTACTGAGGAAGACATCAGCTAAAGGAAAAATGACCTGTGAAAGGTCAGTATCTGTAGACATTCACTTGATGCACGCATGCACGCGCGCACACACACACACACACACACACACACACACACACACACACACACATACACATCCCTCATCAGACTCCTTTCAGAGCTAAAAGAAACACTGATATCCATACAAAGCTCAACCCGGGATTTCTCCATCGGCCATCTAGGTTAAGCCAAATGAAACAAATGCTGGAGACAGTCATTAATTTGCACGATTCTAAGGAAACCAGGCATTAATGTCTCACTGAGTACCTATACAACTTTCTCCTGAAGAGTTGCGCAGTGATGTAAGATGAGAGACATTGTTTATTTGTGCTGTTGAATCCATATCATATATTCTGGATGTGACACCGCTGTTGTTAGCTACTCCTAATCTATTCAAAGTAATAGACTCATCTGGATGTTTCCCCCAGGTACCAGAAGAACAATCTCAAACCCCTCAAACAATATGTCATTTCTTTTTCCAATCTTATATGCACATATATTATTATTATTTAACGTTTATTAAGCACCAACAGTGTGCTAGGTACAACAGACATAGAGGGTCATAAAAACATATTTAACACATCAGAAACGACAATAAAAGAATGCTGTGCTTATGACAGAAGACAATAAAGCCTCTGAATTCACAGTTCAAGATGAAATGTAGCCACAGCCCCAGGACTCGTTGACACAAAATGGCATGAAGAGGAAGTTGTTACTGGCACTCCCTGTTGGGTCTTAGCCTTTACCTGTGAATTTCCTCACTTTTATGGTTTTCTATAATAAACTTAATATTTTCTCTAATAGCAATCTGTTGGGTAAATAAACTTACTTGGTTAAACTTGGCAGCCTGCATCACTTACATCCCTTGCTTAGTTTTTCTATGGATCTGTCCAACACAACAAGTCAACTGGGTTGAGGAGAGATTTAGTCCAACAGTTTAGACATTTTAAGTCTATCTCAAATAATCAGGTTTATTTAATTGTTTACAGTACTTAATTTATTATTTGAGACTAGTATAGACAAAACCTTAATCTAAGGTGGGGCTATAAACACAATCTCCTGTTTCTCTGTTTCCCTGAGGCCATCCAACTCTATTGAGTTTTCTCCTGACCAATATGGTGACTTTAACTAGGAAGATGGTGTATGGATCATTATTTATGTATCATCAATAAAGCATGTACTTTGAATGGTTTTCCCAGTACTAGGGAAGGATTTAACTTGACCCATCCATCTATACTCTTGCATTCTTTCTCTTTTAAGATCAAGAGAATGAACTTAAAAGATGACTGGCTAGTATTCATTCACAGTTCTTTATAGACCGTTAAGGAAGTATGGTACAGAGGAAAGAGCCTGGTTCTGGTGCTGAAGGATCTGGGTTTAAACCCACCCCTGAAACCTACAACCTGTGTTGTAGGTTTTTAACTTTTAACTTTTTACAAGTTGTTTGACCTCCCTTGACCTCAGTTTCCACAACTACAAAATGGGGCAGTCCATATTAGATGGTCTCTGAAGTCCCTTCCAATTCTAAATTTATGTCTTTATGAGCTTTGTTCAGTTCAAATAAATTTTTGGCATAAGTACAATGGAATAAATGCTACATTTTTGAGAGAGAGGACTTGGGTTTGAATTCTGACTCTCATACTTACTCATGTGACCTTGGACAAATTACTTCACTAGCTTGGGTTTCAATTTTCTCATCAGTAAAATGAGGTTGAGCTAAAAGACCTCAAAGGTCACTTACAGCTTTCAATCTTACCACCATTTTCAAATCCTGTCATATGAAGAGAGCTCTGCTTGACACTAAGAAAGATGTAAAGTTTACCTAAGAAGTTGTTCTTGTCCTCCAGCAAGTTTGTGGTTCAGGAGTAAACACTCAGGATTTTCAATAGAGCAGATCTATTTTGCCATGCATGTGGTTGATATTTAGTAAATACCAATAGATTCAGAGCTTCCAAATGGGACTTCTACTCAGTAGGTTCACAGGTTCATAGATTTAGAGCTGGAAGGATCCTTAGATATCATCTAATCCAACCCCCTCATTTTACAGACAAAGAAACTGAGGCAGAGGCTAAGTGACCTTCCCACAGTTGCACAGTTTATAAGTGTTTGAGGCAGGATTCAAACTCAAGTCTTCCTGACTCCAAGTTTAGCTCTTCACCCAATATACCAACTGAGCTGCCTTTTCTGTGGTCCTTTCTCATTACAGTCAACTCAATTATTTGAAGATCAGTTTGCACACAAACCAAAACTCTTTGCTCTTCCTTACATCCTCTAATGGAGAAAATAACAAGGCAAAGATCAGTGATATAGAACATCAGCAATGGAGACCATAAGAAACACTCACATAAGACTATTAAGGGCTTATCTACTCTAGCAAGCTTCCTTTAGGTGAGAAGGATAACATTCCTGACTAAGTTAAAATTTAGGAATCTAATGAATATGTATAATCAGGAATATATGGGAAAATGGGACTGCTATATGGTAGAAAGAGGGACCATACTAAATTTCTTAAAACTGCTTTCATTTTCTGATGTGCCAAAGATTCAGACATTCATTGCTATATGTTAAGGATGGGTTACGTAATATTGGTGGCACATTCTGATCAGGGTCAGTGCCTCCTATTACACAGTAATAAAATAATTATTACCACCGATTTCAGGGCTGTGGTCTGGGCTTGCAATCAAACTAGGTAAAGTTCTTTAAAATTTTTAACCTTCAACATTTATTTTGGCCTTGAATATCAAACTGAAAAAGCACCAGATTCGTCACAAGTTCTCTAGTGATGCAGCTCCAAGTATGACTGCTTGGTGATGCTATTATAGGTATATTCACTACTAAGACTGTGTCAATTTTATTTCCCAAACCCCTTTTCCTAGGGTCTCCTGCCCAGCTCTCTCTAAACCAAAGTTCATAAGCAGCATCTTCTCATGATCCAAACCACACAAGGTTATCAGCCAAAAGCTATTTTTAAATGCAATTCGGTGATTTGTTTATTCAACTTCATTCCTGAATTGAACTGTTCTTAAAATGACCCTTTATCCAGTTGATTTTCCAGCTGTGATGAAACTCTAGACGTATATTCCAATGTTTAAACATCAGTAACACAGTGTACAGAGTTTAACCAAAACAAATACAGATTTATTTATAGTTTACTGAAGTTCTGTGAGTGCACATAATGTGTGTGTGTGTATATGTGTGTGTAAAACTCTCCTAGAAAAGTCAGTGAATTCACATTGTGGAGAACCACTGAATAATGACTAAGAGATACAAAAGACCATATCTGACAATGATCTCAGCATGTCACTTTGAATTTATCCATCTGCCTAATACCCACCTGTCTAGTAATGCATTCATCAACCCCCTTGTTATCAGCATTAGGACTGGGATAAAACTTTTGAAATTTCCCAAGATGATTTCTTGGCCTAACCAAAGGGGAGGGGTTGAAAGAGACACTGATCTTTCTCTCCCAATGCTCCCCCTGCCATGTTCAATCCATTCCCAGCTGCACAGCATTGTATGCTAATAAGCATGATTTAATTAACAGATGAAGAAGCCCTTTTTGAACAGCCCTGGCAGATTTTGAACTTGAACTTCTCTCATTTGATGTCATGCAAGACCAGATAAATGACAAGTCTTTCGAGAGTCTCCAGAAGCCCGTTAGACCAGCTGCACCCTCTTTCCCCTCTTCTTTGCAGCAGGTTTCTTACTTAAGAAAAAAACACGCTTCATTACATCGCCTCTTACTTGAGCTGCAAGGGTCTATTCAAGAAAGATAAGCCTCTTAGAAATGAAGTGGAGTTGAATTTAGGTTTTGAGTGACAGCAGGAAGGTTTATCCATTCAACAGACAATACTGCTTTCTCTGCATTAATCTAGGAGGCGGACAATGATCTGGTTTTTAGGCCGCATCTCATCTCTTTCCCACAGCAGAAGGTGATTAGAGTGAGGAAACAGGGACTGTGAAAGAAAACTGGAACACTATCTCCCCAACCCTCCTGTTTCCTGAATGGGCAAGTGGGAAAGCCTGGGCCAAGGACATCAATCACAGATCCATCATCGGGATACCATGCTTTCCCAGTTGCTGCTCAACCGACTTGGCAGGTAAGAAGCCCTCAAGCAGTTGGTGGTAAGGGCACCAAGTCGAATTGTATGTGCATATGTTTATGTCTCTGATAGCAAATTTATATTTCCAATAGCAAACGCACCAAAGCTAGATTTGATACCATTTTATCCTTGGGTCAGCCATCTACCTCCAGGGAAGATGCTTTGGCTCAGTGTTTGGCTTGGCTGGGAGCAGCAAGGGAAAGGGACAGAGGACAGAGTGGAAGATCACCCAGAGAAGCACCTGGTGCACAACTGGGTAGCAAATCAGGGGAGTCCTAAAACAGTTTTTGAGAACTGCTGGATGTGCCTGTCTGTGCTCATTCACCTGGACTTATGAAACATCTCTCCTCCCCACCACACAATGCATTTATTTCAGAGACTTCTTCCTTAAAAACTGCCTGAGTTCAGGGAATCACAGATTTAAAAACTGAATCAATCAATCGAAAACTACCCATTGGGGCTTAAGAGAAAAGTTAAAATGGTTCTTGCTTCAGGTAGAGTGTCACACTTAGAGAATGGAAGACTTGGGATCCAAATTCTGCCCATATACTAGTTATGTGACCCTAAAGCAAATCACTTGTCTTCTTTGAGCCTCAGTTTCCTCATCTGTAAAATGAGAGAGCTGTGCTTCATGGCTAGTAAGGTTCCCTCCAGCACTAAATCTACTCTCTTCTGATCCATTCATCAGGTTCCATTCTAATGACAGGTCCTTAGAGGTCATTTAGTCCAGCTTCCTCATTTCCTTTAAAGATAATTAAACTGGGACTCGGAGTCACTAGAAGGCAAAGAGGAAGCCAGTATCTGTACTCAGTTTCTCTGATTCCAAACCCAGTGCTATTTCCTTGGTACCATGTTGCCTCTTTCTGGGTTAAAGCAACTGAAAGTAGCCATAGTTGTTTGACTTGAAATATCAAAGCCAATTTTTTCTTCAAAAACCCATGTTCCAGTGAGGAGGAGAGTTTTTCCCTAAGAGAAGCTTCCTGTGACCTATAGTCATGGAAAGACAGTTTATGGGGAGGAAGTAAGACCCTCGTTCAAGTGTGATTAATTAAGCTGAGTGAGCTGAACATATTAACACTAGAGCTAGATCAAGTTTTCCCAGGTGGCTTATAAAATAGAAGGACACCAGATTGTGTGCTCCCTAATAATCAATATAGAGCCATCACATTTTGACATTTCCATTGTTAGAGGGATTTTTTTGCATTGTGTATTTTTTGTAAACAAAGTGGTGCCTTGAAAGCTCAGGACATCCTGACAGTTCACCTAGGATGGTGCTAAAAATGCTTACTTATGAAAAGAGGCAGTAATATAGTAAGGAAAAAACACTAAACTTGGAGCCCCAGAATCTGTATTCGAATCCAGACTCTGCCACTCCCTTACAATTGTGTGGCATTGAGCAACTTCCCAACTGTATAAGGAGGGGGTTGGACTGTACACTCTCTGAGGTCTCTTCCAGCCCTATAACCCTATGAACATTTCAGAGCCTCAGTTTCAGAATCTATAAAAGCAGCGTTTGGACCCAAGACATTTAAAGTCCTTTCCAGTTCTAAAGTTATCCTGACTTCATTTTAACCAGCCAAGTGTGTCTAATAGGAGGTGACCCATTTTTGGGGCATCTAGGGACTATTAAAATGAAATTATGACCTCAAGATTTCTGAGAGAAGAAACCACCATCTTAGAAGTTGTGTTAAATGCACCCTTAGAGAAAGGTAATATCATGTCAGTTGCTCAAAACTATATCAATCTGAAATCATATTCATGTACTATAAAATAAGCTGCTTTACTCTGGATATTGGTGTGTATATGTATATGAGGATATATAGGTATATGCATTTGTATATGTTTATATGCACATATTCATATATGTTTTCATATATGTATATATTCACCTGTATGTTAGATATTAAATATATACATGTGGATATATACATATGGATATTTAAATCAGTCACATGTCCAAACCAAAAATTGAAGAAAGAAAATGTTTTGAATTTCCTAAGTAGATCTCAAAGCCCAATTCACTATCCCTATCTTTGACTGCACCTCTCTCAATTTTCCCGTATCTGTGAAAGCTACTGATCTCCCAAGCGGGAAGGAAAAACATGGTCCTTTTCCGCATCAAACCCTACTTTATATATCTAGTCAGCACAAACAGAAGTAGGTTTTCTCTTTCTTTCTGAAAAAAAAAATAGAAAAGAAACAGAAGAAACAGAAAAAGGAAAGGAACAGAAGGGGGAGGAGGGAAGTCACCCAAAAGGCTCCTGTTCTCTAGAAAGCCCTAATTGCTTCATTTTGAGATGTTATGTTTAACCTCAGGAAATGGTGCTATAAGACCTGGCAAACAGCTTTCTGGTCGTTTCAATCAGTACCAGATTATAAAGTCCAGCCAGCTAAGAACCCTATTCATTTTTGTGCCCTGTCATCTTGATCTTATTTGAATGTCTGGGGAGCTGGAGGTGCTTAGCTGGCCCTGGATTTTGAAAGGTGGGGGCAGGAGAGTCTGGGAGAGCCAGGCGATGTGTTGGAGACACTGAAAGTTTTCATTTTGACTCCTTAATGAGAGCGACCCCTGACCCGGGCTGATGAGTTCCATCCCTGTCCTGGTGCTCTTGGGAGAAACATTTGACACTGGTGCAGGTTTGACAGGGATATGACTAATGAAGTCTTGGTATAAAAATAATGGGCCACAATTGCACGTCATTTGCATGAAACCAAAGTTCTTAAAAACTTGTCTCTGTTCACTTTCTGTTTTCTAAATGAGTCAATAATACGAATCAGATGGCTTGAAGAGATCGACTCCCAAACGCTTCTCCTGGACGCTGAGTAAATTAGTTGGCATTCGGGTAGAATTTTTGTTGCCTTGAGACCTGGTTTAAATTGGGCTGCAGTTACACTGAATTGCTGGGGCAATCCCAGAATGGGGAGGATCAGGCATAATACCTTGTTTTTCTTAAGCATTTCATGGGCCACTCTTCTTGTGAGGTCAAGCAGCCGCTATGTGCAAAGAACAGTGGCTCTGGGTGATGAGAGACAGACAGATAGACAGAGACAGAAACAGAGAGAGACAGGGACAGAGAGAGACAGAGAGAGTGTGTGTGTGCCAGACTGTGACACAGAAGAAACAGATAGAGACAAAAAGGAAGGGGAAGGAAGGAAGAAGAGTTAGACAGAGATAAAGAGAAAGGGGGAAAAAGTCATAGAGGAAGTAAAAGAAGAAAGAGTCACACACAAAGATAGAGACAGATAGCAAAAGGCAGAGAGATACAGAGACACAAAGAAACAAAGACACAAAGAGAGAGACAAGGAGGGAAGAAGAAAAATGGGGAAAGAAAGGGGAAGGAGGAGAAAAGATGGAAACAGATAAAGAGAAGAGGAAAGGAAGTCAGAGAAAGAGAGAGAAAAGGAGGCAGTCAGGAGTTGAGAGATAGAGACAGAGACAAAGATCAAAGAAAGGTGAAAAGAGAAAGGATGGGAGAGAGATACAAAGGGAGAGAGTCAGAAACAAAGAAAAGAAGAGAGAAAGAGGCGAATCCAAGATAGAGAGAGAAAGGAGGAGAAAGACTGACAGAAAAGAGACAGGGGTGGGGGAGAGAGGAGAGAGAGAAACAGAAACTTGGAAGACAGAGAATGGAAGAGCCAACATGGGAGAAGAGAAGAAACAGAAGGGAAAGAAGAGAGAGGCAGAAAGTGAACGAGTGAGAAGGAAAGGGAGGGAAGAAAAGGAAGAAAGAAGATTGGATAGTAGGATAAATTTAGAGCTAGAAGGAAACTCAAATGCCACCCATCCATCTTTCGGAGAAGGAACTGAGGAAACAGGTCCAGAGCAATGGAGTGAATGGTTCAATGTCACATAAGGAAAGAAAGAGAGGAAAAGTGTAAGGACAGAGAAAAGAGTTGGAAGCAAAGAGAGATGGAAAAGGTGGGGGGAAAGGAGAGAAGAGATGTGAATTTCTTCCCTTCCAGGATTTATACAAAGTTCTGTTGACTATATAAGTGACATTAATAAAATGCTATCAGTTCAGCAATTCAGAAAACATGTATTAAGCATGAATAACACACAAAGTGCTGATGATAAAAAATACGTATACTCCCTGACTTCAAGGAGCTTACATTCCACTGGATCATATGGCACAGAGCAAAGTATTATAACCATTGAAAAAAAGGATCTTGCATATTAAAACTGATCTTGTTCTATCTTTCCCTTTATTTGATGGATCTGGTGACTAATAGTCCATTTCCTCTCCCTTTTCTTACAGTCTCAACATACCATACACAATCTGTCCAAGTTTACACAACATCTTTCTCTTCCTCCTCCTCCTTCTCCTCTGGTTGGAGCCCCCCATCCCGAGTCCCATCACAGTGCCTCTAATTGTCTCCACCATCCATGGTTTAAGAACTTAATTCTCTGTGTGATTCATCAGTGACAGCACATCTAATTCCTCTAGGCATTCTTTTGTTCACCTGGCACATGTGTCGGGGAAAAAAGTTTAAACCCCACATGTCTCTGGACGGTTGAGGCGAATAATTTATGGCTACATGCACACAGCAGAGGGAAAGGAGAATGTGATCAAGTTGCTTGGCCCACATCTGCGCACCAACAAAGCCCAATCTACCTCCAGATTCTACAGCAATTAACAATGACCATGGCGCTCTCATATAACTTGAATGCTAAAAGACAGAAGTGACAACTATCCGCTAAGCCAGGTCACATCAGAATTTTCTATTCAGCGAAATCTCATTTGTCTGGAATCCAAACCAAAACGCCCAAATAATTTGACTTTTCTGTACTTTACAGCGTCAGAAAAATGAAAACAAGAAAATATCAGTGCAATAGTTGAAGAAAAAAAAACAGATCCAATACAACATATAACGCAAAATAGTTACAAACTCCTGCCCTAGATAATCTACGCCTCCAACAGCATAGAGGAGTGAAAAGAATGCTGAACTTGGGGGTCAAGAAAGACCTGGGTTGGAATCCCAGTCCTGACAACTACTAGGTTATAACTTGCCACAAACTGCTTTGGTTTCATCAGCTATAAAATGCGTGCTAATACCGTTATCATCCCTAGATAGTAATGGAATTCAGAGTGAACTTAAAAAATAGACCTAGTCCATCAAAAACAGAACAAAACATAACAAAGACTGTAGGAGGAAAAAGCCCCAAGATTGTACATATAGGTTAGAGAAAAAAACAAAGGGAAAAGCACAAAGGAATAGAACTGAAGGTCATAGTTAACCACTAGCTGAAAATGGGTATAGGACTGATATTAAAAAACCAAACAACAAACTATGATTTATTAGCAAAAATAACACACTCAGCAGCTTAGAAATCTTCCACTTGCAATCTCATTGTGATGCTAAGACACTGGAGTCTTAAGATAACTTTGATCTTCACATTTTTAAAAAGGAAAAACCGGGCAGGATGCATAGAATTAGAAGATGATTAAAGAGATGGAAAACAGGTTCCCTGGAGAAAGGTCAAAGGCAAATGAGCTGCCTAACCTGGTAAGCACAATATAGGGTGTCCTGAATCTACAGAAGGATGTTAAAAGGATGGAGTTCACCAGCCCCAGTTGTTCGATGCTAGCAAACTTCACTAAATAAGACAAAACAGGAAAGGCTGGTTTAACATTAATAAGAGTCATGCAAACGTCTTTAACACCAGAAAGCCTAGCCAAGTATTCCAGAGCAAGTCCCTCACCCATAAAATACGCATCATCATACTTTCTCTACCTACATTTCATGGGATTACTGCAAGGAAAGCATTCTGCAAAACTTCAAGAAGTGACCAAAGGTGAGTGATTAGTATTACGCATTTCTACATAATCAAATAAAATTATAGACACAAAGAGCTTTGACAACCTAACATCGTTGTACAAAAATCAGTAGTTACTATTATTTCTATGATCATGATAATGGACTAAAGAGGAAGTCCTAAAAATATTTAAAAGTGAGAAGAGTAACCACCTGGTTTGCATTTTGACCTAGAGGCAGAAGACTAATGCAAATGACCTTTGGAGGTCATTACCAAATCAACAATTTTGCAATCCAAAAGACTACCAATATGATTCCTAAAGTTCGATGGGTTAAATGATTTTTCTTTTTTGTGTGAAATGAACATTTGCAAAATCCAAGATTAAAGTTTGGAAGAAAGCGGGTGAGATTGAAGTCAGTATTTAGAGTCTACTATGTGCCAAGCACTGTGTTGAGCAGGGGGGAGGGGGGCGTTGGAGGCCAGGTTAGGGTTACCAAGACAAGAATGGAATTCTTCCTGCCTTCATAGAGTTTACACTGAAGGAATGAATAAAAAATCCAGAGATCTTGTCTTCAAATTCTATGTCAAACACAATCTGTAAATGTAAATAAAAACCATAATAATATGAGAGGGAGCTGGGGTTTCATTGGTGATGGTCCCAGTCGTATTCATTCTTCAGTCCAATGACAGTGGCCTCCCGAGTTTTCCATGAAGAACATACTCCATCTCTCTTCTCTGAGAATTTTCTCCAGCCCCAGTGTTCCAGTGTCTGGAACACTCTCCCTCCTCAACTCCATGTACGGATCTCTCTGGCTTCCCTTATTCCCAAGTAAAATCATATCTTTTGTCAGAAGTCTTTCCCAACTAATTCTAGCACCCTCCTTCTGTTAATTCTTTCCTATTTATCCTGTATATAGTTTGTTTTGTAATTTTTTCCTTTGTCTCTCCCATTATATTTTAATCTCCTTAAGTGCAAGGACTATCTTCTGCTTTTTTTTTTTTTTTTTTTGTATTCCTGGTGCTTAGCATAATGCCCAGCATATAGAAGGTGCTTAATAAATGTTTATTAACTGATTTGATGTAATCCCCCAGCAAAGTAAACTCTTTTAAACGGCGGGGCCTCTCCTTTTATTTTTGTAACATAGATCCAAGGAGAGTGCCTGGCATACAAGTGCTTAATAAATGCTTTTGGATTGGATAAAGAGCATAGCCTCCTCCATACCTTATTAGATGGTCTTCATGATTTGTTCCCGCTCTAAATCTTATTCCTTAACTATTTATTGATGAAGCTGGCCAGTGTCAGCTAGAGTGGTCTTCAGATAAAAGAAATGAAGTATTATTGCCTGTCCCCTGGTTGAGGTCTTCCAAGCTTGATATATATATATGGAAAGAAAGAGAGAGAGAGAGAGAGAGAGAGAGAGAGAGAGAGAGAGAGAGAGAGAGAGGAGAGAGAGAGAGAGAGAGAGAGAGAGGAGAGAGAGAGAGAGAGAGAGAGAGAGAGAGAGAGAGAGAGAGAGAGAGAGAGAGAGAGAGAGAGAGAGAGAGAGGAGAGAGAGAGAGAGAGAGAGAGAGAGAGAGAGAGAGAGAGAGAGAGAGAGAGAGAGAGAGAGAGAGAGAGGATGAGAGAGAGAGAGAGAGAGAGAGAGAGAGAGAGAGGAGAGAGAGAGAGAGAGAGAGGAGAGAGAGAGAGAGAGAGAGAGAGAGAGAGAGAGAGAGAGGAGAGAGAGAGAGAGAGGAGGAGAGAGAGAGATGAGAGAGAGGTATTGCTAGCATTGTACAGTGGAAAGAAAAGAAAATTTAGAGTGAAAGGACCTGAGCTCAAATCCCAGCTTTATTCCTTACTATCTGTACTACTCTGGGGGAATTACAACCTCACTAGGGCTCAATTTCCACCTTTGTAAAAGGAGGAGGTCAGAATTGATGACTTTTGAAGTTCCTTTCTATAAAGCTATAACCCATAATCAACTCCACACCACAATAAAGCATGAGAGGACTATGTATATAAAGATAGCATAAGCCAGGCTTAAATTACAATTTGAAACAGTCAATGGTATCAGCTAGATATTCCTTGGTACAAAACAGAGATTAAGAACCTATGAAAGTTGTTCTGTATCATTGAACCTCAAAGATGAAAGGGACTAAAAAAATCTCATCCAATTATCTCATTTTATAGATGAGAGCAGGGAGACCCTAAGAGTCTAAGACTTTACCAAACATCCCACAGGATTTGAACTCAGGCCTTCCGGACTTCAGGCTGTAACCATTGTGCCATGTCATGCCAAAAAGGAAGGCCCCTTATATACACCCAAGTATCTAGAATAGCAAAAATAAATTGGAAACAAAAGATGGGAAATGGCAGAACAAATTTTGATTTATGAAATGATGATGAGAAATATCACTAGACACTTGCAAACACGGACGCATGGGAAGACATATATGAACTGATTTTTTTAAAAGCAAAGTAAACAGAACCAAGAAGAGACTCTACATTAATCCAATAACAATGTAAATAAAAATAGCAACAAAGTAATTGAAATAAATGTTGCCATATTATAGTAGCTAAAGTTGGCCTTAAAGAAACAATATGAGAAAACTTTTCCCTTTGCTTATTTCATGAAGTGGGGGACTCTGGATGTGGAAAACTTCTTATAACATCAGGCTTTATTGATATGAAGATTTCTTTTTTTCCTTCCTCTTTATAAAATCCTTTATTATAAAGGATGGCTGTCTCAGGGGAGATTCAGGGAGGAATATAGTAAGAAATGCAGGTAATATAAAAACAAAAGATATCAATAAAAAATGTTTTCAAAGAATATCTAAGCTTAAAACTTATGGAGGTGACTTAAAAACTGAAAACAAATAAATTAATTTTTAAAAAAGAATACTTAAGCTCAAAAATAAAATTCATAGATATTCTTGGACCAAATGACACAAATTCATTACATCATCAAGGTCATTAGCCACCATTTCACATTGGCATTTGTTTTCCATATATTTTTCCCACATCATTCAGGCTTAAGGAAAAATGATGTAGTGAATACAGTGATGGGCTTGGAATCAAGAAGATGTGGGTTCAAATCCCACCTGTAACATGTACCACTTATGTGATCACAGGAGAGTCACTGAAGTTCTCTGAGTCTTTACAAATAATATTGATCCTCACAAGACTCAGATTCTAAGTGTGTAATGCTCAGATTCTATGAATTCAAGTTCAACTTCCATTTCCATTGTTGTTATTTAGTCATTTCCATTTGAAAAGGCTACAAGCCAAGACCAAAGTGGAGGGAGTGTTGGTGCATGATTTTCTGTTTGCTGATGATTGTGCACTCAATGCAGCCTCTGAAGCTGAGATGCAACACAGTGGATCAGTTCTCTGCTGCCTGTGCTCATTTTGGCCTAATAATTAACACCAAAAAAAAAAAAAACCACACACATGCTCCATCAGCCACTACCACACCATCCATACTTGGAACCATCAGTTACAACAAATGGAGAAGTTCTGAATGCTGTGGATAAGTTCATTTACCTTGGTAGTGTACTTTCCAAGGTTGTACACATTGACAATGAGGTTGATGCATGCACTGCCAGAGCTAGCTCAGTGTTTGGGAGGCTCTGAAGAAAGGTTTGGGAGAGAAGAGATATTAGACTGACTACCAAACTGAAGGTCTACAGAGCCGTTGTGCTGACCTCATTGTTATATGCTTGTGAAACATGGACAGTCTACCAGTGCTGTGCCAGGAAACTGAATCGCTTCCATTTGAACTGTCTTAGGAAGATTCTGAGGATCAATCACCTGGCATGTTAAGTTACCAGACACTGAAGTCCTTGCTTGAGCTAAATTGCCAAGTATTCAAACTATGCTTCAGAGAGCGCAACTCCAATGGGCTGGCCACATTGTTCCAATGCAAAATGTATGCTTGCCAAAAAGACTATTTTATGGAGAACTTGCATGGGGCAGGCAATCACATGGTAGCCAGAAGAAATGATACAAGGACACTCTCAAAGTGTCTCTCAAGAACTTTGGATTTGCCTGTGCAACATGGGAAACAATGGCACGGGACCACTCAGTATGGCATGCCCACATAAGAAAAGGTGCTGTGCTCTTTGAGCAAAGCAGAATTGAGACAGCACAAGGTAAACATGGGATGAGCAAATTTGGGATATCCATCCCAAATATTCAAATGGACTACCTGTGCCTAACCTGTGGTAGAGCATTCTGAGCTCATATTGGTTTGATCAGCCATAGCTGGACAAACTGAAATTTCCCTTTACAATGGTGATGTCATTTTGGTCCCATTTGAAGACGAAGGACAGCAACTATTTAGTCATTTTCAGTTGTATCTGACTCTTTGTGATCATTTTTGGGAGGGTGTTAACCAAAATCTGGAGTGATTGGCCATTTCTTTCTCCAGTTCATTTTACAGATGAGGAAATTAAGGCAGACAGGACTAAGTGACTTACCTAGGGTCACACAACTAGTAAGTGTCTAAGATGAAATCTGAGCTCAGAACTTCCTGACTCCAGGCACTATTCCACCTAGCTGCCCCTTGAATGATCTCTCCACTGTCCCACTATCTTAGACATGAATATGTCAGTGGATCCACAATCCATTAAGTAACTAATGAATGGGTTGAATTTTGCACTTTTCAACTGGTCATATTATTGCATAGGTCCAACTCTGGAGAGAACAACATGTTTTACAAAAGACTGAAGATTAGACCAAGCTAGTACTCTTATTGTCCTCCGCTACTTCCCTAACAATGGTGACAAGGTAGTAATGGGAAGCATCATCATGGCCCTCTCCCCTAGGAGGCCATAGAATTCTTTGCTTTTCCTCCTCTCCCACATGGAATCTCAAGAGATGGGCCCTACAGAGCAAAGTTAGCACAGAGCTAGCCTGTCTATTCTTATAAACACCATGTAGTGGAGGCATGCCATGGCAAGGATCTTGCCCCATCCCCAGCATTTGGGAGTTGGACTTTTTCCTGACAATGATTGCGTATACCAGTACGAATAAGCTTTGTGCAGAGTAAAGCAACATCAATTAGCAAAGCCCAGTGGAAAGAGCCCTGGTTTGAAGTGGCGATCTGGATTCAAATCATGACTCTGCTGCTTCCTACAGGGGTGACTTTGGGTAAGGCACTCATTTCCTCTAGATCTCAGCACCTCAGCTATAAAACGAAGGTGCTGAAGTGCGGTAGATGGCCTCTCAGGCCCCTTGTCAACTCTAAATCTACAACCTATGAGGAAAAAGCAAACAGATTAATTCAATCAAACAACTAGCTAATACCTTATTGTTTAAATGGAAGTGTTTATTTGCGATCCTTTTATGCTGCAAGTCTGTGGAAGGAAAGGAATTCCTAGGGTCTCCCAAACCACTAGGAAAACCAACTTTGGTTTTAATAAAAATTGATTCCTTAATTGTAATACTTTCTCTTTACTTTTTCCCTAAACACCATTCTTGGGAAAAAACATGTTCTTTGCCATCTGTTTCCACAGTCTGTTTCCTCACCTATCAAAAAAATTTGGATCAATTACTCTGGTCAAAATAAAATGGCACCCTTAAATTAAGGCACAGAATCAGGAAAAAGCAGCCAGAGCTTTTCCTAGCTAATATATTTTGAACCATGTGGTTCAAAATGGAATTGCTTTGAAATTGCCCTTAACATAATATAGAATCTTTAAAATGGTTGAGGGGAGGGAGAAAAAGTACAGTTGATTGTCAGTCGTTTCAGTCATGTCTGATTCTCCATGACCCCATTTGGGGTTTTCTTGGCAAAGATATTAAAGTGGTTCGCAATTTCCTATTCTGTTTACAGATGAAGAAACTAAAGCAAACAGGGTTAAGTGACTTGCCCAGGGTCACACAGCTAGTGAGTATCTGAGGCTTGATTTGAACTCAGGTCCTCCTGACTCCAGGGTCAGCAGTCTCTGTACTATGGTGCCACCTAGCCACCTCTACCTTGCTAATAATCAGCTCTTAAGAGGAAGATGAAGAAAGGTCTTGTGTAGGAAGCAATGCTTTGAAAGAAGCTAACTAGTTACCATTTGTGACAGTTTTCTTCCTATGTAATGCCACAATTTCACCCAAACAGTACAGTAAATAATCACCTAAAAGCATGCCTTTCAGCTGGCATGTAGATGAACACTTCCCCAGGGCTGTAAAACTTGCATTCCTTTCCTTGGGGGATTCCTCTGGGGATTTTCCCTGCATTGAGTGTTTGGGGGTGATTTTTCGTTTTGTTTGATCTATATATTTCAAAAAACATGTCTTCCCCTTTCTTCTGCTCAGATTCCTCCTATTATAAATTCTGCTATCCAGCTTGGCAAAAAAGTGAGACATTTTCCTGGTGTATAAGGGTGAAAAGAATGGTATTTCAAAACTGCACAATTTATGTGAAAATGAAGCGTATGGCACACTTATTCCTCTGTCAGATAGATGGGAAGCCAGCATAAAATGGGCTGTTTGATTTGTGACATGGAGGGTGAACTTTTTTTAGGTTGTTAAAAAATTCACACGTTGGGTTTTTTTAAGGTTCATCTATACTTGTTTTCCGGTATTTTATATGGAAACGTTGCCAGAGCTCACAGTTTCCATGCTAGGTACATTTTCCACAGTTAATTAATCTCCCTTTTCCCATGTGACAAATGGACCATCCCATAAAAAAAGGGCACAGTTGCAAATAAGGATAGCGCCAAAGAAGATATTCTTTAACTCTCCATGTAAAATGGAGCTTTTATTTTTTTAAGTCTACCCAGATTATGAAAAAAAATCTTCACATAAGAGTGAATTTCAGGGGTTTTTTAGTAGCTTCTGGGTAACTGTTTAATGCCATATTCCAAAGCTGGCAGATGCCACAGTGCCCTGGGGTTAACTCCATCAGTCTACCACATCTAGGGATTTGGGGCAAGAAAACCCATCCATAGGGAAGGGAACAGTATAACTGGAGATCAGCTTTGGAAATCCCCCCAGGTATAAAAGGCAACACAATAATGTTTCTGATAAATGGATGAGGTTTTCCCACATTTCAAGTTATCTTTAAAAAACAATAACAAAAATCTGTCAGTTTTACTATTGAACTTTTTGCCTCTTTCTCAAGGAGGGAAAGGGAAAAAGGAAGGAACTTTTATTAAATGCCTATGTGGCAGGCACTATGCTAAGCACTTTACAAATACTATCTCATTTGATCCTCACAACCAACCTTTGAGGTAGATGCTATTAAATGCACCCCATTTTACAGCTGAGAAAACTGAGGCAAAAAGAGGTTAAATGACTTACCCAGGGTCATATAGCTAGAAAGTGTTAGAGACTAGAGTCACCCAGTCAGGTTCAGTGTTCTAAATACTCTGCCACCTAGCTTTTGCTAAGATAAATAACCATTCTAAACAGTTTGGCCAAACCATTGACACAGGAAAGAAACAAGGGAATGATGAATACTTATTGAGACTTTGATATGCAGTTACATAGAGTTTGTCCATCAGCATATAGATCTTGAATTCACATTACAAATGGGCAATGAATTGAGTCCAGAATTGAATGGGCTAGGTTGTCTTTTGGAAATTGCCAGTTTCTTATAATGATTCCAAATTCTTTCCTGAAACAAAACTTTGTCTTTTAAAATCCTGATCCTCGGTCAACATTATTTGTATGACTGAGGCATCAACTCTAAAATCTCTGGAGAAATGAAAATGAATGTCCTTCAGAGGGCAGCAGAGAGGTGCCTGGCTAGTGTGGGTAGGCTGCCATATATAATATGTGAATGATCACCAAAGAGAACCAGGTCAAAAGGTACTATCAAAGTCATGTAAAAGCAAATATATATGTACACACACACACACACACACACACACATGCAGCTACCATGACAAAGAATAGGAGATAAAACATGGACAAATAGTGGGCTCTCCTGATACTATCCTGATGTCAAGAGAAAGTGAGGAAATCCCCCTAGGTAGTGGGTGGATCCCACAAGCAAATTCATGTGAGGATATAGCCCAGGGTAGGCTTTGATTTTTATAACAGAAGATAAGATCCACACTGAGAAAATCACAGATTCTTTTGAGTATTTACATTTGATAATAGTGATATGTAGTGACTGAGAGTTTGCAAAGCACTTCATATCTCTTACATCAATTAAGCCACAGAATCACCCTGTGAGAAAGGTCCTCTTGTTATAATCATACCCTTTTACAGATGAGAAAGGTGAGGAGCAGAGAGATGCAATGACTGGCTTTCTGAAGCCCCTTCCAACTTCTTGTCTCTGGTCCTATGATTCTCTCAGGGTCCCAGGGTTAGTAGCCATCAGAGGTCTTCCCCATTCCAAGGACTACACTCTCTACCATGCCCCAGAGCTTCACCTTGGAGTACTGTAAGCACTTGGTGAGAGGGAAAACAAGGGGAAGGGACATTTGCCTAGGTTGGTAGATGTTTTCTCTCGAGATGTCACAAGTAACTCACTAGAAAATTCCGGTGAGATTTTTGTCTATCACCAACAATACAGTTTATCCCTTGACTACTGCCTAGGCTCTGCCTCTTCTTCACAAAGATCAAGAGGGTCTGTGTCATAGAATGAGCATGAGACTGGATGGATAGACATGAATCTAGGCCCACCAAGTACATATGAAGTCTCAGACAAATTATTTGATCTTTTCTGGGCTGTTTCCTCATCTGTTAAATTAATGATTATAATAGATGATTTCTAAGGTCCTTCCATTTTGATTTCCTGATGCCTAACATTTCCAGGACAGATCACTAATTTTGGGTTTAATATTTATAAAGCAAGTGGTACCTAGTAGGCACTATATAAATGATAATGGTAGTAGTACTAAGCAGTAGTAATAGTAAGTAGTAGGTAGTAGTAGTAATAGTAAGCAGTAATAGTAAGTTGTGATTAGTAATAGTAGCTAGTAGTAATAATATAGTAGTAAGCAATAGTAGTTGTAGTAGTAGGAAGTAGTAGTAGAAAGTAATAAGTAGTAGTACTAGTAGTAAGTGGTAGTAGTAATAGTGAGTAGTAGTAAGTAGTTGTTCTTGTAATAAGTAGTACTAGTAGTAAGTACTAATAGTAGTAGGTAGTAGTCATAGTCCTGGTAATAGCAATAGTGGTAGTAGTGGTGGTGGTAGCGGTGGTAGTTGTAATAATAGTAGCAGTATATTTTCACCTTACTTGCATAAATCAAATTATGATACTTTGATATATGTTAGAATGAGAAAAGCATTTGCTCTGGCATCTGAGGACCTGGGTTCAAATTCCTACCCCTTGTTATTTACTATTTATGTGACCCAGAAAAAGTCACAACCACTTTAGACCTCAGTTTCCTCATTTGTAAAATGAAGGGGTTATATTACATGGACTCAAATCCCCTTTGTAGAACTGTGATGTTATGGTTTGTGCTCATTCTTGCTATGAATGTTGTATGTATTTGTGAGAAGATAAATGCCTAATTTATGCCAGTGAGGGCAGAAGAGACAACTGGACATCAAAGTTGGATTGGTCAAAGGTCCAGTCAACAGAACTTGCTTCCAGTCAATTTCTATTTGCTTCATGGGTTTTTCCTAGGGATAATCTGTGTCCCTGGCATTAGTGGAGCCAGTTGTCAAAGGAAGCTAGATAGGTTCCTTCCCCAAAGCTGGGTAGCAGGTTGGGATGGCCTCCCACTGAGTTAAATACCCCAAAATCCAGTGGAAAAAAAAGTCCATCCACATTTCTGTCATATGAAAGACCAGTGAGGACCAGCAGCCCAGAAGATCTATTACAAGCTCTTTATTGCCAAAAAGTAGACACAAGAAATGATGAAAAAAACATGAGGGCTTTTTTGGCATCAGGAGGGTCTTCACTGTCATCACCTCCAGTGCTGACAGATCTAAATGATTATAGAAACTTTCTCCAACTTAAGTTCCCAGCACACCTGTCATATAGATAGGATGGGTATTGAACAGAACACCTCCCTATATTAACTCACGTCAATCACCTGCCTCCCAGGAATGAATCAATGCCATTTCTTCTTCTAAGGAGAAGCAACCTGGTGACAAAGGACCAGACTTAAACCAGAAGACCTGGGTTCAAGTCTTCCAATACATACTAGCTTCATGACCTTAGGCAAATCTTTTTTGTTTTTTGGAGGCAATTGGGGTTAAGTGACTTGCCCAGGGTCACACAGCTAGTGTCTGAGATCGAATTTGAACTCAGATCTTCCTGATTCCATGGCCACCATGTGACCCCTATCTTAATCAAATCTTATTACCACAGGAAATTTTAAGACTAAAAGTAATTAATCAGTCCCTCCACCCCCCATCTGCATAAAAAGAATTTCTACACCAGGGAATTCTCTGTACACATGAAATCCCACATCCAGATACATACACAAGAGGAAATATCATAACACAAAATACTGCAGAATCTCAAGCTGACATAACTTCTTATTTCAGATTCAAAAATGCCAAGGGTCAAATCATCTACTTGGTTATAACCTCTGATTCTGTAAAGGGACCCTGAAGTCTTGTCTGTGAGGGTTGTCCCTCCACCACTACAGAAAAGGCTTATAATGGCAACAGTATCAGGGAACTCAGGTGTCCCTGTGTCCAAAACTAGTTGTCAGTCTACTGTGCCCTACTATCTCGCAAAGGTTCCTATAAATGTTAATGCTTATGATCATTACTACCTCCTCTTTATTTTTTCATTTATTGTCATCAGTGAAAAATTAAGATCAAAGTTTCATATTTTTCCATTTATGTCTATAAGGAATCTATTTCAGATTATATTTTTTTAAACAAAAAAAAAAATTAGGCTCCTAGGTCTAGAACTGCAAGGAAACTCAAAGGCCACCTAATTCAATCCTCTTATTTTATACATGTGGAACTGAGGCCCAAGAAAGTAAAATGACTTGTCCAAAGTCACTTGGATAACAAAAAGTAGGATTCTAACTCCAAAGTCTGTCTTCTTTCCCCTGTACCACACTGCCTCCCTTAAATATCCCTTAAGGTAGCAAAATACATGCAGAAAATTAATCTCTAAAAAGCACACTCCCCACCAATGGCTACCTAATTTAGCAGAATATATTACCTCTATGCTTCATAAATCTTAATTAAAGCTGTTAGTTTTCCTATTATGTGATCAAGGAACGCCCCATTAAAGTTAAACAGTTTCTACAAGCAATTATACACATATACCCTTTTAAACTGGTTCACATACACTGCAAGCACTGTCTACTAAATCAGAAACTTGCAGAATTTCATTAATGCAGGATTTTTTTTTAATCTCCCAAAAGTCAAACGTGTCCCCAAGGACTTAGGAGGCTCAATGCTGGCTCCCCCTAATCCAATTGAGTGCACACAAACACAGCTAAAGTATTTAAACATTTACAGAGGTTGTCATAAACGCTTTCCTTAGTTTTGATCAAATTCAACCTTACAGTTAATGCCTTTAACTGGAGTTATTTAATTTTAAAAAACTCAAGATTCCAACCTCAAAAATTTATAACAATATAAATGCAGTTAGTCTGATATCGGAGATGAATGCTACAGGGACCAAGGTCTAAGACAGGAAGCAAAACATACCAAGACCAGAGAAGAGATATTTTAAAAGCAGGCATTATTTTAAATAACTGTTGGCACATTTGAAAAAAAAAGAATTCCTGCCCAAATCTAACATGGTCCTTTTTCCCAAATCCACATAGTTGGGATTGGTTTTTTGAGGGAGGGTAGCGATTGCGCACAAATGCTAAAGCTCAAGGATAAGCCCAAGCATCCATGATATGTCGCAAAGAAACGATGAGGTCTTTGATTTGTAACAAGATAAAATATTAAACCATTTAGGAGGAGGGATGCATCGAAATGAGAAGCAGGGGATCTGGGGCCTCCTGATATGATAAAAATCATGAAAAAATGAAAGTGTTTATTCTCCCCCATCCTTCAGAATGTGTGCCTTATTACTTGAGCTCATTAGGGTTTCCATGGAACTTTTTAACTGTTTGTTGCTAGACCAGAACTCAGAGAGTTGAGTGAGTGGTGCTTTGAAGGGCCTCTTTATTAGTCCTGAAAGAATGTAGTTTTGTGCTGTTACCTTGGGCAAATCTGTACACCCCAGATCTGCTCTGTTTTAGTTAGGAAAGCCTGGCACACACAAACCTGGATGAGGGGAAAACACACATGCTCGGTCATGGTTCATATAACTATGAAGGATACCTGAGCCTAGAGAGTTTCATTCTTTTTCTTAGAGTTAAGAAACTTAGTCATGTATGTCTCTTGTGCCAAGGACCACCTAGCTCCCTCATATTGAAAGTACTTTGTGGATTGTAAAGCACTTTTCCCTTCATTTTTTTTTATCTGGTCCTCACGAATAACTTGAGATGTTTCTCTCTGTCACCTCAGGATTCAACTGGTTAATTGGCTGTTGTCCTTCATTTCTGAAGAGGTCTAAAATGACATCACTCTACTGGAGTCAAGGTACAGTGTGTCT
Source organism: Bettongia penicillata ogilbyi (assembly GCA_023548195.1). Lineage (NCBI taxonomy): Eukaryota > Metazoa > Chordata > Mammalia > Diprotodontia > Potoroidae > Bettongia > Bettongia penicillata. Next base: position 900,902 of record JAJHZJ010000496.1, read on the forward strand.
GAAGGTGGCTGATCAGACCGATGTGGGCTTGGAAGGAAGAGTCCAAGGTGAGAGTCAGACTTCAGTCTCTTCTCCCAAGGCCAGTAGGCTTTCCTCTATGCCCCACAGACATGACTTCCTAACAAATATTCATGGTTAAAGAATACTTAGGGCAAAAGGAAGAATGTTTCACTTAAAGGCATGTCAACCTAGACCCAGAGGAGAGTATCCTTTCCATGGGATCCCATCACTGGGGAACTTCCCATGGGGCAATTCATTCCTTTAAGCAATGGAGTTGGTTGAAGCTCACTCATGGCTGTAAAATGGGACTTGAACCCTCCTCCTAGCTCAATATTCTATCCATGACACCAAACAGCCTCTAAATGCATGCACAATACAGATTATATACACTGGGTCACATGTAAAAATTCTCACAAAAACTGATTTGAAGAGAGAAGCAACCCCATCATATAGTATGCACCTTGCAGACATAGGGATATAACCTAGGTATAGCAGAAAGGGTACTGGACCTGATGTCAGAAGAACTCCAGGCTCTGCTCCTCATTTCCTGTGTGACCTTAGGCAAATCATGCAATGTCTCTGGGCTTCTGGAAATGAGGGGATTGAAGGAGCTAGCCCCTCAGGCCTCAGAATTCTCAGTCTATGACACTATGAACTCTGAGGTCAAGCTGATTAGCCTTTGTCTTTTAATGGGGTATAGAGAGCAGCAGTCTCTCAAACTTTGGTCTCAGGATCCCTAATTTACACTCTTAAAAATTGTTGAGGATCCCAAAGAGTTTTTGTCTATGTAAGTTCCACCAACTGATCGCTATCATATTAGAAATTAACTAATTTTTAAAATATTTAATTCATTTAAAATAATAAACCCATCACATGCTAACGTAACATTGCTATGAAAAATAACTATATTTTCAAAAATAGAAAAACATTGGTGAGAAGAGTGACATTATTTTGTGTATTTTGCAAATCTCTTTGATATCTAGCAGCTAAAAGTATAGTGAATAAAGCATGGGACCTGGAATGAAGAAGACCGAGTTCAAATCTGGCCTGCGACACTTACTAGCTATGTATCTTAAACAAGTCACTTGACCTCTGACTGCCTCAGTTTCCTCAGCTGTAAAATGGGGATAATAACAGCACCTACTCTGCAGAGTTGTAAGAAACAAATCAGATATTATTTGTAAAGAACTTAGTATGGTGCCTAGTACATCGTGGACACTACATAAATGCTCGTTATTTTTATGATGATTATATCTGACTTAATAGAAGACAGCTGAATTCTTTTTCTTCTGCATTCCATCTGTTGAGATCCATTGATTTGGCCCAAATACACAAAGGAAACCCAATTTCACATAGAAATGTAACTGGAAAGGGGAGGAGTGTCTTTAATAGGCAGGTGACATCTTAGCTTTATTATGAAAATACTTTTGAACTTACTGACCCCTTGAAAGGGTCTCAAGTGGTCCCCAGATGAGGATAAAGAGCTGGACAAGGAGGCAAGAAGACCCGACTTCAAATTCTGCCTCAGGCATTTACTTGCTGTGTGACCCTGGGTATTTAACTCATCTAACCTCAGTTTCTCCATCTGTAAAATGAAGAAAATAATAGCACCTTTTTCATAGGATTGTTGTAAGTATCAAGTGAGATCTTGATATGTGAAGTGTGTATTTGTATGTATACATACACACATACATGTGTATATATATAGTGTGTATATATATATATGAAGAGTTTTGCAAATCTTAAAAGTGATATGCAAATGTTACTATTTGTTACCCTCATGGTAGGTGCTAGAAAAATACTTTGAATGAATTTTATAATAATAATTAAATGATTATTTGACCCAAATGTTAAACATTTTTTAAAAGTAGTGTGTTTAAATAGGATTAGTCTATGGGGGTCCCTGAGGTCCCAAACCTAGATTACCAGGGCATACTTTATGATGTTATAACTAAGCATACCAGTCCAAATTCCTTACAGGTATAAACACCTTGTAAGTTCTTAAAGAAATGCTTTTTCTTTATATACTGTATTTTATTAATGGAAGTTGGAATATTTCAAACACATTAGCACTTTTCTCATTCTAAGGAAAGCACATCAAATCACATTAATTTTTTTAAGTTTCCAAGGAAAATTAAAGGGTTTTTTTTGTTTTTTTTAGTTGGAGAGTGGAGAGGAAAGGATTAAATTACGCAGTGAACCTTAGCAATGAACACAAAACAGCGATCCTCTAGAATTCCTAACACATAACTTATCCAAAGCCCCAGGTTCAAGTGCCCATGTGTAAGACAGGGACATGTTTGGGAACTGTCAATATCTTTTTGAAAAGAGACATTTCAATAGGAAGCTTAGTCAGTTTGGGGGAGGAGGGGGCAGTCTCCACAACCGGGCACTGAACCCCAGAGCAGAGGTCACAGGGAGATGGAAACTGAGAAGACAAAACTTCCAAGGCCTTTCCTGAAAGTGCTTGGATTTTGAGGAGAGTCCAACGTTGCCTGACAAAAGTGTCTTTGTGTAGCAACAACAGGGAGAAGAAGGGGGGTTCAGGGAAACCAATGAAAACAGGCCAAGCCTTGTACTTAGGACCCCATGGAGAACTTTGAATCATATGAGCTAGAGACAAGGAAGACATACGTCATACCATATGAGGGACCACCCTCTATGGACAGCCGCAGGTCAGCTGCCTAGGTAGTATTTGAATTTTTTTTAACCTTTCTTTTAAAGAACCTGAGAATTGTGAAGACAGAATGTATCATTGTTGTCTATCTCTCAGTGTCTTATTTCCATTACCATCACCACCCACATTACACTATAAGATTCATGAAAATTTAAATGACCCCCCAAAAAATAAAATAAAATAAATTTAAATATCCCCTAAAACCTAGAATACAATGGGTACTTAATAACTGTTGAATTTATTAAAAGGAACATCTTAGAAAAAAATTAAAACTTGGGTAGAAGTATTCCCCACATATTAATGCTTACATAGAGTTTCTCTCTTCCTTCTACCTTCTAAAGGCACGGCTAAAATTCACACTGTCTCTTGTCAGAATGTTGTTCCCTCCAGCTCCTGACAATGAAATTATAGATTTTCAAATAGGAAAGAAGGAGTTAATGATGAGGAGTCCCAAATTTTCTCAAAGGTTATATCCACATGGTGTAATGGGAAAGAATTCAAAATGAATTTCAGAAAGCTCAATTTTTGGAAATTGAGGGGATGCCCATCAACAGGAGAATTAATTGTTATGGTTATATGAATGTAATGGAATACTATTGTGCTACAAGACATAGCTATTGTGCCATAAGAAATGATGAGCACGAGGCCTTCAGAAAAGCCTGGAAAACCTCATATGAACTGATGCAGAGTAAAATGAGCAGAACCAGGAGGACACTGTACACAGTAACAACCACATTGTGTGATAATCGACTTTGATAGACTAAATTCCTCTCAGCAATGCAAGAATCTAAGACAACTCCAGAAGACTCTTGATAAAAAATGCTATCTACATCTAGAGAAAGAATTTCAGAATCTGAATACAAATGAAAGTAAACCATTTACTCTCCTTTTCTTTTGTTGTTTTGTTTCGCTTCTTCTTTCTTGTGGTTCCAATTGTTCTAATTCTTCTTTACAGCATGACAAATATAAAAATACATTTAATTTGAATGTATAAGTACAGCCTATATCAGATTGCGCACTGTCTTGGGGAGGGGGGAGGAGAAGGAAGGGAGAAAATTTAAAACTCAAAATCTTATAGAAGTGAATGTTGAGAACTAAAAATAAATTAATTACATTAAAAAAAAAAAACAAAGAAAGCTCACACTTAAGACCCCACTCTATTACTGCCTGCCTTTGGAAAAGTCACTTAAATGATCTGGTCCTCACTTTACTAAGGCAAAAAGAAGTTGGATGGCCTGGCTCACCAAGATCCCTTCCCAGAACCAACATGCCCCAGTGCTATCAAATAGGGGATAGGCACCAAGAACTTCAGCATACTGTTAGATATCACATGCCACCTTCAGGGAAAATGAACGGATTATCTTTGGTTGGAGTCAAATAAAAAATACTCATGTGTCATGTAATTTGTGACATCTTTCCCATTATGCCATCTGCCTTGGTTTTCTTTTCATTATGGAACTAAGTTTTTATTATGAGGTTTTAAATTAATTTTTCCTTTAAAACCTTATTTTTCTTACTTTTGTGGGAGTTTATTTCCACATGATCAATATGGAAATACATTTTGCATGACTTTACAATCTATCTGCATATGCAATCTATTGCTATCACATTGCATGTTTTCTCAATGGGTGCAGGAGGAGCGAAAGGAAGAGAGAGAATGTGGAACTCAAATTTAAAAAAAATATGAAATTTAATTGGGAAATATTTAACCAAATGAATAAAAATACAACTTTTTTGAACTTTCACATAAAAATAGGCCATCAAAAAGTTTTTCTTATGTTTCTACTACGTGCCAGGCACATTGTCTAAGGAGACAAGGGCGGGGGGGCGGGGGGGGGGGGGAGGGTGGGGGGGGTGGAGAATACAATCCTTCCTCTCAAGAAGGTGGCATTCTAACATAGGAGACAGCAGGAAAACACCATCATATTTCTGAGATATGTCTGTTGTAAATAGAAGGTAGTGGCCAAGGAAAAACGCTAAAAGTGCTGGGGACAGGGAAAGGCAGAAACGTTTATTTGTAAACCTTAGATTTCCATGAGGACAACTCGGTGGTGTCAAGCCTGGGGAACTAAGTTTGAATCCTGACTGCTATTTAACTACCTTAATACTTAAAGTCATTCCTTACATCTCTGGGCCTCAGTTTCCTCACCTGTAAAATAAGTATGTTAGAGTAGATCGCCTTTAAAATGACTTCCAGCTCTAAATCTATGATCGGATGATTAAAGGCGTGGAGAGTCTAGGTTCAAATTCTGAAAGTGACAAAGTGTGGCTGTAGACAAGTCACTTAACTCAGTGCTCTCTCAAGGCAACTTCTTAAGTCCATAAGCTGCAGACCTACATTGGTAAGAATTTCTTGACCTGAGGGTTCCCTCTACCAATGAAATTACAAATACTATCATTTAAAGAGAATCTGAGTGAGATAAGGGATTGGTCAAGGATTCAGAAAGATCCGGCTAGGTTCTAGCCCTGCTCCTGATACGTACACTTGGTAGGCAAGTATCTTAACTTCCCAATGCCAAAGGCAACTCATTAAGACATAATGTCTCAGATGAGTGACCAATCTAAATCAATAGATATGATTTCCACACCAGTAATTCCCTACATCAATGAAGTTAGTTTTAGAAGAGGAGGTAAGATGGTGAATGAAGAACAAACCATATCTATACACGTTCCTTTCCAGATTTCTACATTGTTTCCCAAGATCTAGTTTTTAAAGAATATTATTCCTCAGAATTCCAATAATAAGCTTACTTGATTTCCCCAGCTGTTAGCACCCCCACATATATAAATTAATTTGTTTACATAAATATATCTATATCTATAGACAGATAGCTATGTAGACAGACAGTACATGTGAGGGGCTGCTAGATGGCACAGGGGATAGAATGCCAGGCCTGAAGTTAGGAAGACTCATCTTCCTGAGTTCAGAACTGGCCTTACTATCTGGGAGTTCCTGAACAAGTCATTTAACTCAGTTTACCTCAGTTTCCTCATCTGTAAAATGACCTGGAGAAGGAAATGGCAAACCACTCCAGTATCTCTGCCAAGAGAACCCCAAATGGGGTCCCAAAGAGTTGAACATGACTGAAATGACTGGACAACAAATGTATGTGCAGAGTATTTACTCTGTTTATGTGATTCACCACAGTAGAATATAAGTTCCTTGAGGGCAGAGACTGTGGTTTTTGCTGTGATCTGCTCAGTGCCAAGCATACAGTAGGCACTTAATACGCATTAACTGAATTGAGTTGAACTAAATACCATGAACTAGGACAAGGAAAGAGCAAAGAATTTGAAGTCAGGGGAGCTGGACCTAAATCCTCCCTCTGCTACTAACTGTCTATGTGACCTTGAGGGAATTACTTACCCTCTTTCAGACTCTATTTCCCCTCAAATAAAGCATGAGAGGGGTAGATCAGACAACTCCTGAGGTCTCTTTTGTCTATGATTTCAAAGGTTTGGATCCTTAAGCCAAGCAAGCAGCTCACAAAATTCAGCTGACTTTATAGACTAATAACAAAATTCTACAAAGCATCTTGTCAAATAGAATTGTCTGGGGCCCAGAAACTCTGTTAAATAATACTGAAAATGGCCCTAAATTGGCGGGCTTGGCCTCGGTTTGGTTAATCCCAGAATTATAGGGAGAGAAGTGCCTTTGAAACATCAAGATTATCCCTACAACCCTCCAGTCGGGTTAGAATCTTTTCCCCAACTTTTACAATATTCAGAGGGGAAAAAATGGCAGTCACTTCTGAATAGGGACTTTTCAGATACTTAAAAGACCTTTCCAAGTCCCATCTCAGCCCTGCCTTCTCCAGGCTAAATAATCACAGCTCCTTTGGCCATGGCTCGCGGGTCTTACTTCCCTTTATTATGTTTCCGGGTCTCCTCTGATCTCTCTCCAAGTTCTCCACGTTCCTCCTTATTTGTGAGGCCAAGAACAGAACACAGTAGTCTAAGTAGACTTCATCCACAGCCCAATAGAATGCAAAGCTTATCTTTCTCGAAAATTCTGTCCTGTTAGCCCAATGCGGACTTTTAAGTAGAAGTGCGTGACTGATTGTAACAACTGCAATTCCAAGAGACTTTCTGATCAATTTATACATCCAGGATTTCCTTCCCAGCCTCATTGCTCTGCATTTGACTTCAGGATCATAGATTTAAGGCTGGAAAGGAAGTTGGTGGGCTATAGAAGCCTCATTTTGCAGATGGGGAAACTGAGGCCCAGAGAAATGAATTGATTTGATCAAAGCTATGTAGGTAATAAGTTTTACCAGGCTTTGTACCAAGCACAGAAGCTACAAAGTCAGAACAGAATACAGTCCCTGCCCTCAAGGTGCTTTTATTCTGGGGAAGAAAGCGGGTGGAAGAACCAGCAGCACATGCTAAAATATAAAATGATACAGAATAAGTGCAAATTAAGTGAGAAGAGATGAGAAAGAAACATTAACAACCAATGGATAATTTTTTTTCTTACAGCCTTTCCTATAACCTCCGTAACCAGCAGGGGAGGCAGAAAACCTAGATTAAAATCTACATTGTCCCATCTTGGCTATATGACCTTAAATGTAACCTCATTCATGGAATCAGAAGTTCATAGTCCCAGAGCCAGAAGGGATCTCGGAAACCATCTAGTCCAACGTCTCCTTAGAGCCAGTATTCCTTCTTTTGTACTATGGTAACACACCTCACCCTGCCTCAGTTTCCTCATTGATGAAGTGGAGTTAACAGTGTAAACCTACCTCATAAGGCAATGTTGAGAATCAAATGAAATAATAGATTTCATGCTCTTTGTAAAGAATGAAGTGCCAACACTAATTTATTATTAAGTATATATAGTAATTATTGTTATTAATATTATTGTTAGCAGCAGCAGTTGTGAAAAAATCTTGGCTGGACAATGAGCAAGTTTCTGAACTTCCATCATATTGTTCAACTCATTACCTTGAAGGTACCAGATGAAAAGGGCTACTCTGTCTACTGAATGGAGGCTTCATTGAAGCCCACAGAAACCAAGAAGCCAGAGTAAAATGACTGCTATGTCAGGAGTCATGTTTGTAGTTACATCCAAGGCCAAAGAGAGAAAGAAGGAGAATGAGAGAGACAGACACAGAGAGACGGAGGCAGAAGGAGAGACAGAAAGAAACAGAAAGAGACAGAAAGACAGATGGAGAAACAGAGAGAGAGACAGAGAAAGAGGCAGGGAAGAAAGAAAGACACAAATAGAAGGAGAAGGACAGACAGAAACAAACTGAGAGAAAGAGACAAAGGGAGAGAGAGACAGAAAGACAGAGACAGGGACAGACAGATCCACAGTGGCAGAGAGAATGATTGAGACAGCTGGCCTTGCATTCAGGATTCAGGTCAAATTTTCTCTCCTGCAACCTAGATATGAACCTCAGTACAATCAATCCCTTCACTGACTCTGTTTACATGCATGATGCCTAACAGTTAATAATATTATATATTCAACTCAGTAAGTGTTGATTAAATGCCTTCTCAAGCCCAAACACCACAATGTTGTGCCCTCATGGGCAGCCTCTTGGGCTGGATAAAGGGGTTCAGGGCACTAGACCAAGTACAAGGAGCTCTCTTTTCTCACCTGCTAGAAAAAAGGAGTCCTTGAGTCAGTAGCTAATATTGAGAACCATTTACAGACTGGCAAATTTTCAAGGATTTGTTGTGGAATCCTGAAACAGGGACAACACAGCAACCATAAGTTAATCATTGATAATTGATAATTTTATTCAGAAGGCATTTCATGGACTTACAGGCCCCCAGGATTATCATTATGAGTATCAATTTTCATTGTACCACAGAGGTGTGGAAGGGCAATTAAACAGCTTGTTCTAGTTAATCCAAGGCCAGAACAGAACACTTAGTACATATTATAACGCATAAGTACGTTGATATGGTGGCAAGAAGGCCAGCTGTGAAGTAATTGGGAAAAGTGGCTTCTGGTCTTGCCTCAGACACGTACCACCTACACAGCCCTTGAGGAGAGCCTTAATCTCTTAGCTCCTGAAGGCCACTCTAAGGTCTAACTCTAAGCTACTGACAAAATTGTTGTCTGCATCATTGGTGGGACATGCCCACTGATGGTGAAGTCTGGGCCAGACATTGCTGTTTGCCATTAGACTGTAAATGACGTGCACACCAAGGTTCGCAGGAAACAGGAAGTCCCCCTCTGACACATACTTTGTAATCAGAGAGGGTTCCTAGGGCAGTCTTGGGAGGGTACAAGTTACAGAACAGTTATCGATCTCCACTGACAGGGCGAACTCCCTATATTGGTAAATCATAGATCAAAAATAGGGAAGGAGAGGGGTGAAGAAACATAAAGGGAGGAAAAAGGAAACCGAGAGGGGAGAGAGAAACAGGGGATGGTGGAGAGAGATCTGACACTGCATCCAGGAGGACATCTGCAACATATACTGGCATAGGGAGGTAGCTGGGTGGCTCAATGGATAGAGACTTGGAGTCCGGAACTTATCAACGTTGTTCAGTCGCTTTTCAGTCATATCTAACTCTTCATGACCCCACTGGGGGCTTTCTTGGCAAAGGCACTAGAATAGTTTGCCATTTTCTTCTCCAGCTCATTTTACAAATAAGGTAACTAAGGAAAACAGGATTAAGTGACTTGCCCAGGAGTCCAGTTCAAATCCTGTATCAGATACTTAGCAGTTGTGTAACTCTGGGCAAGTTATTTAACCTCTGTCTTCTTCAGTGTCCTCATCTGTAAAATGGGAATGTTAGCACTTATCTCAGATGATTTCTGCAAGAATCAAATGAGTCAACATGTATAAAGCACTTTGCAAATCTTAAAGGACTATGTAAATGCTAGCTTTTTGTAATAGTACTATTAGTTATGTGACCCTAATCAAGTCATCTAACCCCTCAAGTTTCTAGGGAACTCTTTGTGACCATCAGTTAAAGAGAAGATGCCTATCTACATTGGTAGAGGGAGTTTTCACATCCGGGAATTTTCCATCAATGAAATCACAGTTTTAGTCCCAATCTTAAGAGAAAAACACATACACAGACATACGTGTGTGTGTGTGTGTGTGTGTGTGTGTGTACACAAGGTGTCCCATAGGTCTTAGTGAAAAACTTAGTGAGAAAATTTCAAATCAAAAACTAATTGTGGAGAATATATAATATGTCCTGAAAGTCATAGCGAAAAATTCAGTAAAACTTAGTAAAAGATAATTCAGAACCTAATTTTGTAGAATACACAGGATGTCTCTCACTTTGAGGACACCCTGTATATTCTACAAAATTTGCTTCTGATCTGACAGGTTTCAGTGAGATTTCATATAAAATCAGAGCAAAACTGAAAAGTTCCTCAAAAAGCTAAAAACAAGGGGGGGGGTGGGGGACAAGCAAAGGAATTCAAGCATTCCTTTTAAAAAGAAAAGTTCCCCTCAACATACATACAGGGACTTGAAAACCTAATTCCAAGGGTAAGGTAACATCAGAGTTCAGCAGACCCCCAAACATCCTCATACCCATGAACTCAGAGGAGCCTCCTGAAAATCCAAGGGGGAGGAGGAAGGGTTGCCCAGAGACCCCGAGTACGTCATCTCCCCAGAGAAGGAAGGCAGCCATAAAATACCCTGCGTGCTGGGTCTCAGCAGGCCGACTCTGGCTCAAGCCTGTGAGCATTTCCACTGGAAACCACATTTTTCAGGGGTTTACAATTTGGATGTTTTTAAATCCTATTAGGTACAAGCTAAGCACACACATTCTTAGTCTAGATATGCATGCTTTTCCTGAATCCCCTTCCTCTGCCTCCCTCTTGACATATCCCTCAATAAATGTGGCTACTTTTGTGATCCATAAACAAAATTTCAGGTGATTTTTTTTGGCTCACTTCCAGTATACAATGGCTGAGTGTTACTGGGTTGATTGTTTTCCGATCATGTAAAAGAACTAATATTTTTTCCTATTGTAAGGCAGAGTAAGAAACCCAGGATGGTAAACAAATTCCAGGGCTGGCTCCATTTCATATTTCTTTCTTTCTCTCTCTCTCTCTCTCTCTCTCTCTCTCTCTCTCTCACACACACACACACACACACACACACACACACACACGATTCTTCCTGTCCTGTTTCAATATGTTAGAACTAAGACCTTAATACAAATAAACCATCGTTAACATCAATTTGGCATCTTGAGAGCTGTTCAATGATAGCCCAGCATTAGACTTTTTTTTAAGTTATTAGTGGTCAACATTCCATTCACCAGGAAATCTGGGGTGAGGGGGGGCAAGAGGGAAAGCTGATGGCCTTGGCCTACAGAGCTGGGGCCAGGTGGAGGGGGTGGGGGGAGCACCGCCTCTTAGGTATGGCCACAAATCCCCAATTCAAACCAACTTCAGGGAGTTTTTACAAGCTGGTGCCCTGAGCCAACCCCCAGCTTAAAATAACTCAGGGCAGAGCCCCAGAGGGAACTGAGCTGATGAATGGGTTGGGGCTTAAAGACCATTTCTTTCAAAAACCAAACAAAACATTTGGTGGTTCTGCCAAATAGGAGCCTGAGCTCTGGAGGAGTCCCTAACACCTTGAGGAATTTTAAAGGGTGTAATTAAAGAGGGGGGAGGGAAACAGAGTTGTCCAGGCAAGGTTTCTTTTAGTCAAGGCAAAAAAAAAGCTGGCTGATGTGGGTCGCCAAACCTTGTACAGGGCAAGACTGGATGGGATGCCCGGGAGGTGCCAGAATCCTGACTCTGGACAAGAATTCGAAGAAGACCTAAAAACTGCCTTGGGCTCCTGACTGAGAAGGGACACACAGCTCCACTCACTCTCCTAACTATTGATTCAGAACTGTTGAGTCCTAGGATCACAGATTTAGGGCTGAAAGGGACTTTGGAGTCCAACTTCTGCATTTTCTAGGTGAAAAAACTAAAGGCAAGTAAGTTGGTCAAGTTAGTAATAATTGAGTTAGTTAAGCTAGTAGTAAGTCACTGAGTAAGTTAAGTTAGTAGTAGCTGAGTAAGTTCAAAAGTTAGTTAATAGTAATCTAGTTAAGTAAATTAGTAGTAAGTTGACCAAGTTAATAAGTTAGTTAAATTAGTAGTGGATAATCGAGTAAGTTAGTTAACTTAGAAGTAATAACTGAGTAGGTTAGTATATTGTTAGTTAAAGGCTTTATCCAACCAAGGTCATAAAGCTAGAAAATAGTAGAAGTGGAGTTCGAACTCAGATCCTCTAGAATTCTTACCATTGTACTATGATGATAGATATCAGCTAATGCCAGCTCACATTTTTTCAAGTAGAGAAATGTTAATATGTGTTGTCTCCCTCTTTGGGAATATAAGCCCCTTGAGGGCAAGGACTGTCTCATTGTTTTTTTCATATGATTGTATCCAAAGCACTTGGCACAGCACCTGGCCCACAGTAAGTGCTTGAAAAATGTTTATTCATGCATTCATATTTGTTGCTGTTCAGTCATACCCAAATCTTTGTGATCCCATGGCAAAGATTCCAGAGTAGTTTGCCATTTCTTCCTCCAGCTCATCCAAACAGTGTGAAGTGACTTGCCCAGGGTCACACAGACAGGAAGCGTCTGAGGTCGAATTTGGGCTCATGAAGATATGTCTTCCCCATACCAAGTCCAAAGCTATATTCACTATGCCACCTAGCTGCCCCACTCACTCACATAGAATTTTTTAATTTAGAAGGTCCTTTATAGCACCCTGTGAACTGAAAGATTTATTAAATTTTATATTTAATATAGTATTAACTTAAATATTAAATTAGTATTAACTTATTAAATATTAAATTACTATTAGCTTAAATATTATTAACTATAAATATTTACATATGAACCTCACAGTACTGCTGTTAGGCAGGTGCCACAGGTGTTATTAACCCTGTTTAACGGATGAGGAAACTTGAAATTCAAATAAGTCAACTGACATCCATGGTCACAGAGCTATTCAATGACAGCATTAGGATTTGAACTCCAGTCTTCCTGAGTCCAAGGCCAACATTCTATTTAGCATCTCAATTTAAGTTGGAGAAAAGTAATGTTAGAGTCAGGATCACGAAGACCCAAGTTCAAATCCAGCCTCGGACAATCACTAGCTACAGGACCTGGGCAAAGTCAAGCAATCTTCTCCCAGGCTGTTTCAGCACCTACAAAATGGTGATAATAATACCACCTACCTGCCTGGGTTGTTATGAGATCAAGTAAGATAATATATGTAAAGCACTCTGCAAACATTAATTGTTGTTAGCAATTATTATGTGATTTGCCCAAGGCCACATAGCACAACTAGTGAACTTGGTAGAGCCAAAATCTTAACTGAACCTCAAACTCCAAACTAGCCAGTGAGGTTGGAGAAATAAGGATTATTGTGATGGTGAAAGCAGCTTACATTTTTATACCCCTTTCACATTGATAAAACAATTCTACAAAGGTACATGTGATCTTCAAGGCAATGCCAGAATAGGAATAAGTAATGTTATCACTATTTTGCAAAAAAGCAAGAGGCAACTAGGTGGTGCTGTGGATAGAGCACCAGTGCAGGAGTCAGGAGGACTTGAGTTCAAATCTCACGTCACACACTTGATACTCACTAGCTGTGTGACCTTGGGCAACTCACTTAACCCCAATTGCCTCATCCTGGGTCATCTCCAGTCATCCTGATGAATATCTGGTCACTGGATTCAGATGGCTCTGGAGGAGAAGTGAGGCTGGTGACCTGTATAGCCCTCCCTCACTCAAAACAAAGTCAAGTGCAAGTCATGTTTTCTCTGATGGAATGATCCCCTTCAGCAACAAAGGAGGAACACGAACACACACACACACGGAAAATAAACCTCTTGGCCAATATCATATAGAAAGGAAGTGGGCAGAAAGTCTTGTTAGTTGGAAAGGATGAATACTAAAAGAACCTATGATTCCAACAGCAAGAAACTTGAAATGTGAGAAGTTCTGTCACCAACTGATAAGTCCCATCTACTCAGTAGTAGATAAGCCCAAAGCTGTTGCTTAAAGATGAGGGGTTAAGTGATTTGCCTAGGGTCACACAAATAGCTAGTGTTAGATCTTCTTGACTACCAAGCCCTGCGCTTGCCCACTATGTCCGTCCCTGGCAGAAAGGATGCTCAACCAAAATTCCTCAACCCTGAATTCTATTATTAATTCCTCTACTAATTAGCTATATGACATTAAGATAGTCCCAACTCCTCTGGGCTTCAGTTTTACAATAAGAGGTGAACCTAATGTGTTTACCAAGCCTAACATTGTCTCCTGTCTTTCTTTGTAATTATAATTATAATTATTGTACATGTACAAATATTGTATGTTACAATATTGTAATAATAAAAATATCAAGCACACAATAGGAACTCAATAAATGCTTGTTGACTGACATTTTAAAGTATGATTCACAAGCATACCATATTTCCTAAGTTTATGCTATAGAGGGGATGTCCCTGAAGCACATACAGATTCCAAGCGTTTCCATCTGTCTTTCTGCACTCACAAATACACTCAGGGAGTTGTCCAATATTGGAAAGAGATAACCAGGACAAGGGAATGGATTTCACTATTTTTTTTATCTGATTTTTGTTGTTACTTTCTAGCTGGGATCGTAATAGTTTGTTGTATTTATCTAAATGTTCATCTACACCTTCCATCTTCCGCTGGATAAAACACCACATTTGAGTTCTTGTGAGAATTTCCTGTCCCATCCAAGGGATACTGACTTCCTTGAACACAAGTGAAGAATCATACAGGTAGAACCTCCAATTTACAAAGGAGTTCTGCTTCAATCATTAAGTAAATAAAATTTAACTTTAAAATAAAAAATAAAAAAGTTGGAATTTATTTTTCTTGGCTATACATGTGTCTAACACAGATTTTGTTTTTCCTGCTTTTGTGATAAAGATGAGGTGAGAGGGAGAGAAGGCAGATATTTGTGAAAATAAAATTTAATTTTTAAAAATCAAACATAATTTAAGTGCATTGTTTGTAAATCAGAACATTTGGGCCCATAAAAATAATATTATAAGTGGTAACCTAGTTCCCAGGCCAGCCCACAAAACTTTATTGAACCCATGGCATATTTCAAACACTATACACTTGTTTATATACATCTGTGGGGAAAGCAAAACTTTATTGAACCCATGGCATATTTCAAACACTGTATACTTGTTTATATACATCTCTGGGGAAAGCAAAACTTTATTGAACCCATGGCATATTCAAACACGATATACTTGTTTATATACATCTGTGGGGAAAACTAGCTCTGAACAATATTCTAACAGCTTATCAAAACAGGGGGAAAAAATCCATTTCAATACAAAAGTCGTCATCTTAAATATGGTGTTTAAAGAAAAGTCAATTTTATTAAAAGATCAGAATATAGATGAAGAGTTTCATGGAGATATTAAAGATTTGTCGTTCATAGTCTACATAGCTCTCAGAGATAAAACAATCTTGATCTTTTAGCTACAAGAGAAACTTAGCCCATGAGTTTGAGCCAAGAGATGTCTGAGACTTCAGTGATTAACTGGAGTCAGGGGGCAGAACCCAACCAACCCTTTATCTGTAGATAAATACAGAGAAGTACAGAAAGATTTATATGAACTGATGCAAAGTGAAGTAAACAAAACTAGGAAAATAGCATAAATGACTGTAGAAATAGACTAAAGTTTTCTACCCCATTCTCTCTTTTAGAAATATTAAGAAAAAAACTGAAATAATCCTAAAGTTAAGTCTCTGAACTAAAGAGAAACCTTATTGGTCTTTTGCCAACTATCAGTGTAGCGATTTTCTCTCTCACATAAGCTCAAGAAAGGACTCCTCTATGCAGTAATGAGGGTGGGAACCTGACAAAACCAAGAGAACCTTGATTTTCCTCCTTTAACTGGATTAGGGCATGAAGAAGAAGGGTAAGAAATACTAGCATTTATACAGCATGTGCCAAAAGTCTTAATGAAGTTTTACGCGTTAACAGCTATCAATTATTATATGTTAATATATTGGATATCATTGTTATTATTAATTATGATCCTAATTAAAGCCACCTTCCAAAGCTTAAAACTTCACTAAGACTTTTGGGATACGTGCTATTCTGCTTTAAGGTTTCTAGTTGTTTAGATATTATTTCACTTGATCCACTGCAAACCTGTGAGGTAAGTGCTATTATTATCTTCTCAATGAGTAAACCAAGGCACAGAGAACTGAAGCAACTTGCCCAGGACTACACAGCTCATTAATGTCTGAGGCAAAATTGGAACTCAGGTATTTTTGCCTCTCAAATCAGGACTCTATTTATTCCCTGTGCCACTTTGTTGCCCATGACTAGAGTTACAGAAGGAAGAAATCTTTTTGGTCACTTTGGTTAATGGACATACTTCTTGAGTTCATCGTTGACATGCTGGAAAGAAAAGTTCTTAATGGGAATGGGCAAATAAAGATTGAATGCTGTTTAAGAAAATACTTCTCCAATCATGATGCTTGGAAAGTTGAATGAGTATTGTTCTACGAAATGTTCACCGAACTTGACCCTGAGGGTTCTAGCCATGTTTAATCTCATTGTGGTATTTTGCCTATTGTCCCTCAATGCTACAATTGTAGTTCTGAAATGGCTTGCATTAGAGAGGGAATTTCAGATTCATGGGGTGACTCTGTCCATCTCAGTACTCAGTAAAAAACATATCTTCAACAAATTAAATAACTGAGTCAAGACTAGTGAAAGGCAGAAGAAATATAGAAAGCACTACATTCAAACGAGTAAGGTAATTGTAAATGTCTACTGTATGTCAGCTACTTTCCTCCTTACTCAACCAGCGTAGCAAAGGAGACAGGAAAATTAGGAAGAAAAGGTCCTTCCTAAGGTGTCATGGAAAAACCTTTCCAGATAGAGAATCTCTATTTGTTAAAAAAAAAAAATGGCCAAGGACAGCTCAGTTGCCAGTGCTATGCATGCCACAGGCAGAGAGGAAAATGATCAATGTCACCAGGTGTTTGTGTGTATTCTGGGAAGTGCATGATCACCTGTCAGCTGCGTTATTATGGGGATTCCTTTGATGTATGAGTTGGGCCAGTTGGTTACTGGAGTCCTTCCTAACTCTCAAATTCTGTGACTCTACAATTTGTGACAAAGGAAGTCACAAAAACAAAAGGGCCAAAACAACAGAGAAGCAGCAGAGCATGGTGTGGTGGACAGGATACAGGACTTGAGATCAGGAAAAAAACTTGGCTTTAAATTCTGCTTCAGATACTAACTGTATGACCCTGGACAAGTCACTTCACCTCTCTAAGCCTCAGTTTCTCCACCTAAAAGAATGGGGAAATATAGCACCTAACTTGTAGGGTTGATCAAGTGAAATAATATATGTAAAGAGCTTTGTAAAGCTTTGCAAGTTATTAAAGCCTAAAAATACATTAAGACTTTGCAGATGCTCTTTATAAATGCTAGCTGTCATCATCATCTTCATCATCATCGTCATTCCTTTAGCTGAATGGTCCCTTTGGTCTACCTCCCATTAATAGGAATATCTCTTCTTCTGGTAGCAGACAGATGAGAAGTTTTGAGGAATGAAGGGGGAGGGCAGATAGAAGCTCTCATAATCTCAAGGAAGCAGGAAAGTGGTTTATCTGTGAATTGTGGAATGAGGTAGGGTGAGTACAGAGAACAAAAAAAATCTGAGAATTTGAGTTAAAGGGATCTTTGTCATCATGAAAGAATTCTCTCTACTAAATTCAAGTGATCTCCCTCCAAAGAGGGAGTGTCCACCATCTTCCTGTGAGTTCCATTCAATTTCTGCACAGTTCTAATCATCAGAAAATTTTCCCTCAAAGCAAGCTTAAATTTGCCTCCACACCCATTGCTCTGGGACCAAGCAGAGCAAGTTTTCCAGGTGGTAGCCCCTCAGATACTTGAACAGCCATCATGTCCCTTGAGTCTTCTCCAGACTAAGAATCCTTGGAGTTCCTTCAACAGGTCATGATATAGTATCACTCTGCAGTCCTTCATTTTCCTGGTTACTCTCCTTTGGACATTCTCTAGCTTATAAATATCCTTCCTAAATTAGTGTAGCTCCTAGAACTGAATCCAACACTTGGAACAAGACCAGACCAGGAATATGAATTGTCCTCTCCTTATTCCTAGAAGCTAAGCTTCTATGAACGTAACCTAAAATCAACTCGGCTTTCCTGTTGGCCATACTACTATTGACTCATACTGAGCTGTGCTAAATCATGAGATATTTTTCAAACTGTTACTTAACTATCCCTTCCCTATTTTCTAATTTTAAGTTGACTTTTTTGAACCCAAGCATAAGATTTACATCTAGGGATAGAGATAGGGACTAGAGTTTTGAATTCATTAGTATAGGGAATCCTCTGAAGAGGAAATTTGACTTATGGTCTTAGAGCGTTTCCTAGAGCAATGGTATCAAACTCCAATAGAAACAGGGGTCACTAAATCATACATAAGAATCTCTACAGAACACATATTGACTTGGAAAGTCACATTATCTATGTCATATTGTACTTTTAAAAAAAATTTTGTTAAGTATTTCCCAATTACTTTTAGAAGTCTGGTTTTGTAACACTTAACAGTATTGCTAGCATGTAGCCAGTGTTTGACACCTCTGACCTAGAGTCCCAAGATCTTAAATGACTTGCCTCCGGTCAGTTCTCTGTCTACTTTGACAGGTTGCTTTGTATTTATCCCCACTAAATTCCATCTTATTCAGTTTGACCCAAAGTTCTAACTTTGGTAAAAATCTTTTTGATTTCTGACTTTATCTTCCAAAATGTCAGCTGTCCCTCCCAACTTTGCAGGGAGATCATAAACCAAGTTTTCTCACCAAGGAATTCCCTATATAAATGAACTCAAAGCTCCAGTCCCTATCTCTATCCCTAGATGTAAACTATATACTTGGGTTCAAAAAATCAACTTCAAGACCACAAAATGGGAAAGGTGTGATGAGGTAGCAGTTTGGAAAAACATCTAATAATTTAGCCAACTGTTATATCAAAAGTAATGTGACCAAGAGGAAAGCTAATGTGAGCTTAGTTTACATCTACAAATTTGATTTTCTTAAAAGGTCATCTATGTCTTTTTTAGATGAGATATTTGTAAAGCACTTTGCACAGTGCCTGGCACACAGTAGGTGCCTAATAAATCTTTGTTCCCTTACACACATCCCTTCCAAATCATTTATTAAAACATTAAAATATAAAACATTTATTAAACATTAAACCATGAAGTTCCATGCACAGATCCCTGGAATCCTTCAATGACTTTTTTCTTCTCAATCAATGTCTTCTCATTAATTGTCCAGACTCTGGCCAATCCACTGGTTCCAAACCCACCTCACTTCATCATTGTCTGCCCCATAGCTCCCATCAACATGGAGCTGATAAGGGTGGTAGAAGGACTGGCAAAGCAATAATTAGGAGCCAGTTAAAGGGATGCACTTGTGGGTCTCATATGTGTGTGTGTACATACATATATATGTATGTACATATACACATATATGTATATATTACTCCCCTTCATTGACTCATATACACAAAAAGGAGCAATGATAAAGTAAACCAAAGAGAATTAGCCAGAAACCCCCATGACAGGCACAATTTACTCCCAGAAACCTACGTAGGTATCAGTCAGAGACAGCAAGGTCTTCCTGATCCCTTATGTAAGCTTCTGTGATCTGAGGATCTGGAAAGATGGTCTAGTCTCCTAGAGACATGGAAAGGTCAGACATAAGACAGCAATCTGATCCTGTCTTCAGATCATCAGGACCCATGGCTACATCTATTCAAATAACATTCAGTGACATCAGTAATCAAAAACATCCCAGGAATCAGTGGTAACACTTGTAACTCACCCATTAGATGCATTTTATATCAATATGTATTCCTAGCAATTTCCTTCTAAAAAGAACACTCTTATGCCTAATAAGGTAAGCCCTTAATAAATACTCATTGACTGAAAGCAAGGTCAGCCCACTGCTCTATAATGATACATCCCATGGTCCTAGCTAAGCCTTTCCAAGGCTCCAAGAAGGGCATCCACCAGAACTAACCATAGGGTCCCTGCACATCCCCCTCCTGGATCTGTTCCTGACTTCTAGACTTCATGACTCTGCCATTGGGTTATGCACAACTTCCCTCATTGTCTAGGGCCTCCTTCCCCTGGAACATCCAACCATTCCTGGGATCTTCTCAACCTGGAATATCCCTCTGGAAGGCTTCCCTCATTGTCTAGGGCCTCCTTCCCCTGGAACATCCAACCACTCCTGGGATCTTCTCAACCTGGAATATCCCTCTGGAAGGCTCACCTCTTTCTCCTATGAGTTTCTTCTAGAGCCTCTAACAGAGGGGCCCAGGCTGGTCTTCATTCCTTTAATGGTCCTATCCCTGGCTTCCAGACTTCTAAACCAAGTTCATGTGGTGGGTACCTTCATTTCTTCTCCCTCTCCCCCTCCTTTTCAGTTCCCTTAAAGGGTGTTTTCTTCCTCCCATTAGAATTAAGCCTCTTTAGAGTGAGAGTTATCTGTCTCTTTACTTCTATTTGTGTCCTCAGCACTTCATGCAATACCTTGCACACAGCAAGTGTTTAATAAGTGCATGTTTACTTCCTCTCTGAGTCTCAGTCTCCTCATCTATAAAATGGAGTTAATAATAGCCCTGACCTCAAAGAGTTGTCATGAGGATGTAAGTACTTTGTAAACTTTAAAGTTCCATGTAAATATCAGTCATTACCATCATTGAATGGACTATTATCATCATTATTGTTGCTGTTGCTACCACCACCACCACCACCACCACCATCATCATCCTCACCCCACTCAGACTGGGACAGTGGTGCCATCTTCATAGGAAGGTGATAGAAGGGACAACTTGGGATGAACTGGTAGAGACAGACTTTCAAATTCCCAAGGTGGTAACAGACTCTCTTTAGAACCATCTCTTCTCCAATAATAATTCAGCTAAACACATTTTCAAGGCATTCCATTTCATCAACACTCAAGGGAAAGGAGACAACCTTCAAGTGAAGAAAAACCACCCTAGCCAAGGCCAGGGCTAGCATGCCCTCCATCAAAGGTGTCAAACACATGGCCAGAGGTCACATGTTTCCTACAAGACTCCCAAGGCTGGGATTACTAGATTAACTTGATTAAATTGCTAGAATAACTAGATTAAAATGCAATTGGTAAATACTTAACAATATAAATAAAAATTTAATGAAACATATCTAACATTACATTTTAAAATTAAGTCAATATGAATCCTTATGTATGGATTGAGTTTGATACCACTGCCCTAGATAACCCTATGGAATCTTACATAAAGGTACAACTGTCTATAGTGACATCTGCTGGTAGAATCCAAACCAATCAGCTGCAGATTACCCAAGGACTAAAGGCAAGGTTTTTGGCTGAAACCATCTCTACAGAGGGAGCAGGTGTTTATTCTTAACCTCAATAGTGATTTAGGGGTTTTCTGGTCCCCTTTATGAAACATCGTTGGTGTCTAAAGTTCACAACTCAAACATACCACTTTAAAAGAATTTAGCCAAAAATCTCCCTAGCCCCTAATTTGCCCTCACAAGAACCAATCCACCAAAAAACATTTAAGTACCTACTAAGTTTCAGGCACTGTATTTAAGTAGTGAAAATATAAAGAAATGCAGAAATAATTCCTGCCTTCAAGTCATTTACAATCTAGTGGCAAACAGCAAAAGAATGTAATTCTTAAACAAAGACTAGAAATAATTGGACAAATAGTTCCAAGAAGCTATAAAACACACACACACACACATACACTTTCATATCGCTGGGGGCTCTTCTAAATTTACATTATTTGTCATTAACTTCATATCAATGCACATACACGGAGACTGATTGCTTGTATTTTAGAGGCTACAATTAGAACTGAAAATGATTGTACATTTTTAAAAGGTTCAGTAATGAATAGGTGCAGAAATACACACATAGGGACAATGAGTGGTTCGCACAAACACAAGGATTTGAATGTAAGGATTTCATGAATGATTGCTCAATTTAATGCCATCTAGACAGGAATATGGGTACAAGATTTTGCAGGCATAGCAATATACATAACACTAGTCATAGAATTCTAGGTCTGGAAGAGACCTCAGGGTTCCAAGCAGGACCTGAAACTGCAAGCCCTTCCACAATATTCCCAACAAGTGGTTCACTAACCATTGCTTAAATATCTCTAGTAACAGGGAACTTGCCTCTCCAGGGACAGTCCATTCCATCTGGGGACAGTTCGAATGTTGGGAGGTCCTGTATTATAAATACGATTTGAAATTGTTAAGGTTTATAAATCTTGTAAGAGCCCCAGGAAGTAATAAGTGCAATTAAATAATTATCCTCATTTTATAAAAATAAATAATAATCATAACTAGCATTTATAGATAGCTTTAAGATTTGCGAAACACTGAACATCTCTCATTTTTCTTCATTTGTTATCACATTAGAGCCTCAAAACAACCCTGTCAAGTAGGTGTTCTTATTATCCGTATTTTAAAACTGAGGCAGATGCAGGTTAAGTGAATTGCCCAAGGTCACACAGTTAATAAGTGTCTGAGGCTGAATTTAAACTTAACTCTTACCTACTCCAGACCTAGTACTCTTACCCACTATACCACTGAGCTGTCTAGCTTGGTAACAAAACCAAATGATAAAGCCTAGCTCAGAGACATGAAAGGATTTGAAGAAGTTCATCAATCTAAGTGTCAAGGTCTCCTGACATGCAAGTCCTAGTGTTGTTTCTAGTGCAACCAGAGAAGACAGAGAGAGATAAGAAAAAGAAGAGGGCAGCTAAGAATTAAGCTTTATGTCATCTGTGCTAACGAAGCTATCCAATCATTGTAATGTCTTCCCTCTTTCCAACCAACCAACTGAATGCAGTGCACCATGCTAGGCACTGGGGATACAAAAGCAAAAATCAGTCCCTGACCTGCAGGAGCTTATCCTGTTGAGTAAGGAAATACATCCAAACCAAGAGGTGTCTGCAGCTCAATATGAAGAGAAAGCAGAAAAGCCTAGCAAATAGAGAGACCAGGAAAGGCTTCCTGCAGTAGATGGACAGATGTTTTCTTAACACTACCTTAAGAAGCCTCCTAATGTGGAGGGGGGTGTGGGGGACGGAAGGCATATTACCATACTTTAAATACAGAATGAATCTTCTGCTAGAGAGAATCACAACCCAATGTCCTTTCACTCATTCAGGTCCCTTAAATGGAGCATTTTGAAGTGGGAGAAGCCATTTATTTGAGTTTATTTGAAGTCTGAAAGAATAACACACTCTTCAAATAATGAAGACATCAAATATTTTCTCATTGGCTGGACCACATTCAAGAAACCATAGAGATTCTCAGGAAACCAGGGAACGGACAGTCTCCTAATCATTATTTTATTGGTGATTGTCACTCTTACAACTAATACACACACACACATACACATTTCGATTGAGGGACAAAGCACAGAAGAGGTCCAATTCATAATCATGTGTTCACCCACTGGTCCTCAATCCAACAGTTTACGCTCAGTAAAAACATACAAAATTCACACCATGTGCCCTTCATCTTAAAAAGGAATGAACAAATAACAATACCGACTGATAGATGGCATAAAGGAAAGAATGTCAGACACTCCCTTGGGTGAAGGTGGGGAAAAGGGAGAGAGGCAGAGGGAAGCTGTAAGAAATTGATGAAAATACCACTTTAAAAATGGTTTGAAAGAATTTTTCCTTCCTTCGACAAAAAAAAAATCTATTTTGGATGGATTAACCATAAACAGTTGTATTAATAAGAAAAAAGGGGCTGCTATGGAAAGACTTTGTGACTATTGAGTTGGCATGCTGGGCAAGCCACTAGGCTATCAAAAACAGCCCTGGGTCTGGTTTGGTCAAGTCCCATGATCTCATTTGTACATCTCGGCAAGATAGTATCTCTGCTTCCTGCCAATCCTAGATTCCCAAACACCTGAATGCACCTACCATGTAATAAATGCCTTTAGAACATATTGAGATTTGCTTAACACTTTCAAGAAAGGAAGGCTCCGCTTAGGATGGGTGGTTTGAGTTGTTTTTTCCTCCTCCTCCTCCTCCTCCTCCTCCTCTTTCCCCCTCCCCCTCCCAATCCAAATCAGGAGTTCTGTGCTATAATCTACAGCTAGCTCTCTGGCAAATCTCCATTCTTTTCAACCTGACAGACTGTTTGTCAGTTAAAGTCCCCCTGTCATGTATCCCTACCACTGCCAACTCATGCACGGAGACCTTCATTTTTACGGCTACCACTTGTACCCCGTGCAACCTTTGTCATTGATCACTGATCCAATCCAGTGCCCACATGTTCTCCAAGTGCCTACACAAGTAATGAGGTGCTTGTGGTGTAAAATTAAACTGTCAACTGTCAGCGATTGATAACCACGGGGAGAACTGACCTAGAACACCTGCACCAGTGGCCAAGACAGGTGTGACATGTTTGATCGCTGAGGCCTACCAGTCAGGCTGACCCAACGCTGTCCCTTCATGGATTCTGCTCACATTTAAGGCACCACAATGGGCAAAAGCGGGTTGGAAAGATGAAGATGCCAGCCAATCCTGGCTCTTGGGCAGAGCCTCCCCCAAAGCAGGCATGGGGCTCATCAGCTGTGACTTTTTTTTTTTTAAGATAATGGAATTTGTTGGAAGTCTACTGGTTTTTAGTTGTTTTTTTTTTTTTCCTGTCCACATTTCCTACACTTTCCTAAAAGATGGTCTTAGTTGCAGGCTCCCTTCCCATCCTTTCCCCCTCCCCACACCTTCATCTGCCCTCTCTAGAATTTGTCTATACTCAGCGGAAGAGCTGATCCTTTGGAAACAGAAACACCACAATGATTTCCAGTCTGATGGAAGAAATGGAGCTTTCCCTTCTGCAACTGCATCAACTGAGTTCTGCTTGGACTCATTGAAGGCATACTGGCTCTTATTCCTTTGAAAAGCTGTAAACGCATGCTTTTCCTCCTTGTGTGTAATCCAATAAGGAGCCCAGAGGGAAAGAGCACAGATCTGCTCGATCTGGTTTTAATTGTTCTTAGAACTGCTCTACAGCATTTAACGTTATGTTTTTAACCAAAGATTTCATTATTTAAATTTGAGTAATTGATTCTCACTTTTAGAGAAAAAAAAAGACAAGGGACAAAGTTCTCTATTTTTTCCCCTCCAATCTGAAACATTTTAGAAAATGGCAGGATTCCCTCTCCCTTCCCCCTACCCCACCCATCCTAGCCTCCACTTAACAGTTGCACTATATTAAGTTCGTGCATGAGAAGATAAAAATCTATTAACTTTCCGCTGACCTTATCGACACGAGAATCTCTGCAGACATTACAAAAGCCATATCTCTTCTGACTTTTACATCCAGACCCTCGCGCACCAGAGTCCCAAAACAAATGTAAAATCTTCTCGATGAGTGAAAGGCTGACACCAATTCTGATTCTAGTCTTGCGGGCTGGCAGGAGATGGAGGGTCCTAGGGGGCTGGAAACTGGCCTTTACTTTCAATTTGACTTCGAGGGCGTTTTTTTTGCCATATGCTACTGGGGACTCTGAATCAAAACTGTTTCAATCGGGCCATATGCTATGAGCAATGGATGATGGAGAGCAAGAGGCAGAAAACTCCCCCATATCACCCTGTGATGTATTGCAAACATAATTAAATCTGAGTAATGTGCAGTCTTGTTTCAGTTAATCATTTCTTTTTTCAATTTAAGCAGGTAAAACACAACCTACCAATTTTTAAATTACCTACCAAAGCCCAAGAAGGGGAAGGGAAAAAAAAGGAGACTGGAGGGAGAAAGGGAGAGAGAACTTTACCATTTTATGGAAGCTTCTAGAAAAAATTCCATCTCTTTGAGGTAAAAGGGATCAAATAATTAAAAATAAAAATGAATCTTAAAAAAAAAAAAACCTGCTCACTTTCTTTGCTCTTTTGAACCAACCATAAAAACTACAAAATAAAGTCAGGCCCCCAACTTGCAAATAAGGTACATTCCCAGAGTTGGTTTGGAAGTAATAAGACAATGGGTCTATGGCCAAGAATGACCTCCAAAGCTATGTCCTCATTTTACAGATAAGGAAACTAGGGCTCAGGAAAGGTAAATGCTTGCCCAAGTTTACATATGCCTCTAGGCAGGATTTAAAGCCAGATTCTCTGACTCCAGAGATGGGGCTTTCGGGTGTCAGAATGTGTTTTCCCATAGAAAAGAAGTGTGACCCTTGAGTTCCCCGGGAAACACATAGAATTCCTTTTAAGCCCATAATGAACTTGTCTGGTACATGTTGTAAGTTTCAGAAGTAGTAAAGCAAAGGGTAACCCAAAGGAGCTATGGATAGTGACAACACACTACCAACCAAAAATTGTATGGGGAGGGTGGTATAAACATAATCAGAGAGATGTGTCCGCAAAAGATAGGCCAGGTATATAATCAATAGGCAGCCTTTGGGATCCAGTGACATCCATGTAATGCCAAGGTTCTCAAACTATTGGGTGGACCCTATACATAAACTGAACAGACATAGATGGATTAGTGGTCTGCTTTTTTGATGATGAATGAAATTAATGCTATCCCAGATCCATTGAAGTCCTGAAGTTGTACCTGAAATTTAGTGCTATACAAATAACATGAATTCAGCTGACCATTTTGTAGACCCAGAAGCTCCCTCCCCAGCAACATCTGATGGATGGAGTATAGGCTCATAGTCCATACTCCTTATTTTATAGATGAAAATACTGGAGGGTGGTCCAGTGACTTCCCCAAAGTGAAACAGATGGTACAAAAAGATGAGGTTTGAACCTTGGTCCTCTAATTCCAGAGGCAATGGTCTTTTCCATCATACTACTATCAAAGTGAACATCAACAACTTGCTAGTTTTAAGTGCATAAGAAAAGGTGCTTCTCCAGGTTAAACATTCCCTAGGTATTCTGAATTAGAGAATACAGAACTGTTATATTACTGGACAAATACAGAGCATGCCATCCTAGGGCAAGTTTCAGTCTTAAGTTCTAACTACTTAGCCTAATGTTCAAAACTTTTTTCACATCTGGCTGCAACACCACCAGTTCATCTATCTGCTACAACTTGCCCAGTTTGTCTCATATCACACTATATGTCACATAATTTGTCCTCTAGCCAAAAAGAATTAATCACTATGGCCCATGACTGAAAAATATCTGAATGACAATCATTAAGACCCTTCCCCTTCTGGTCACCTTCCTATGGATATTGTCCAGTTTTATCAACATCCTTCTGAAAATGCGGTACCCGGACTGAATACAGTCCCCCAGATATGCACTGGTCAGGAAAGAAGTCAGATAGACTATCCCATCATTCCTTCTGGACACTGTGCCTCTCTTAATGCATGCTAAAACTGCTTTATAGGTTTGAGGGAATTGAGAGGAATTGCCATATCTCACTATTGACTCATATTAAGCTTGAAATCCCCTAAAACACCTAAATTTTTTCACACATACTGCTGTCTCACCATGCCTTCCTCATTTTGTATTTGTTAATACCCTTCCCTTTAAATGTCTGCCAAAAACCATTTCCTTTGCTTCTACTTTCTGTCTGAAGAAAATAAACCTCCAAAGGAAATGAAAACCCAAAAAATGATTAATAATATTTTAAATAACCATAATGGTGGTGAATGTTTGGGTCCCAGGATGAAATTGCCAAGGGATAGAATCAGGCAAAAAAATGAGGAAGTAAAAGTTTCTTTTCAGTAGTCAGATATCCTCCATCCTCCTTTTTTGCCATAGATACCTTACCTCCCAAGTAGCAGATTTACATTTTGAGGAGTCCTTCCAAGCATCAACCTATAAAGGTTGATGGATGACAGCATTCTCAAGTCACAGGGGAAGTGCCCTTACATCTCAAGATGAAGGAGACTGTTTAGTTCTCTTATATGTTGGACCACCCCAAGTATAGCAAAGGCTTGTATGTTTGTGCCTGCTCATTCTCATTTTCATCCAGCTTCCTCAATCAGATCATACTGCACCTCAGACTAGGTAAGAACCCTTCTCTTCCTCCTCCTCTAAAATTCTTTCTTACTTTATTGTATTCCATTCTACAGATCATCGGGGCCAACCATCCATGAAAAGTTCCAACAGAAGTTCAAGTCTCAAAGAAAGCCTATAGAATCTTAGACTCAAAGCTGAAAGAGAACTTAGAAGGAAATCTGGTTCAAACTGTTCATTTTATACTGAGACCCAGAGGGTGACTTCCCCAAGGTCAACCCATTCATTTTGCTTTTACAGATGAGGAAACTGAGACTCAGAGAAAGAAAGTTATTTGCTCAAGGTCATCCTGGTAGTAGGTAGCACCTCCAACAATCTAAGCAGTCCCTTGAATCCTCTGACTCCAAATCCAGAGCTTGTTCCATTGTACCAAGCAGAGTCCTCCTGCCTACCTTGGGTTACTTAAGTCATTGATACAGTCTACCTTCTACTGACCTCAGAATGACTGTTTGCCAGCATGACATATAATAAACATTCGCTGAATTGATGTGTATGCACTCAGTAGGTCCTGAATAAATGTTTGTTGAATTGACAGGTATGCACATAATCTGAAACTCCAATAATGTATGGGAACTCCCTCAACCAACACAGATGGAGGTCCATCTCTGACCTCATAGATAAATCCTAGGGAGTTATCTGGAACACAAAGAAGCTGGAAAGTGCTAGAAACAGGATTTGAACCTCAGCCTTTCTGACTCCCAAATCAGTGCTCTGTCCACTCTACCAGGCTGACCCTGTATGTGCTTGATAAATGCTTGCTGAATTAAATTAACTGATGTCCTCGTACTTGTTTGCATTTCCCCACTATTTCAGAATGGTAGTTTTACTTTTCATTTTTTTTAAGCCAGGTCCATTCTTATACTAAAATATAATCTATCACTGAAGCAGTCATAGCCTCAGGTAGAAGAGGGAAAGTGACTTTCATCCTTCTCCTAATCACCAACATACTTCAATACTCAGACCCTTCAAGAATCTGTAATTCCTTCAGTATTGATAACCCCTCAATCAACCAGGACCATGCTCTATCCATTACTTACTAAATGGATTTTGAGAGTGGTGGTAGCCAAAAAAAAAAAAAATGTATCCCACTCCAATCAAACTGGTGAAGAACCACCTAGAACTTAGCTATAGTAGCAGACACACAATCCATCACTCAGGCTTCATTTTGAGATTTTCTAGCTTTGTAGTTTACACTAAAATAGCATAGCCTTCAGGAAACAAGAGCTATTTGTACTCTACCACAAGACAGTGAAGAAAGACACTGATAGAGTAATCTTCAAAAAGCATGTTAACAAAGCAATCATACTTCAATGCTTGTAGCAAGCAATGAACTCTCCACCTGAAGATGAGGTAACACAAGTTACCTCATAGGAAATATAGGCTAAAAAGTCAATCCAAAACTAAAAATTCACTCACACTAAAGGAAAAATTCACACTTGCAAATAACAGAACACTGAATCCATACCCAGCAAATAGGAAGGATCAATCACCAAGCATTTAACACTTGCTATGCTTAAAACAACATGCTAGATACCGAGGATATAAAGACAAAGGCAAAACAGCCCTTATGAAGTTTACATTCCACTAAAAGTAGACAAGAAAAATAGCTCACATTTGTATAAAGTAATAACTAGTGTATACATAGCACGTTAAGGTTTGCAAGACACTTCACAAATATCAGATTTTATCTTCACAACAATCGTGAGAGGTAGGTGCAATGATTCCCATTTTACAGATGAAGAAACTGAGGCAGACAGCAGTTAAGTGATTTGCCCAAGGTTACGCAGCTAGGAAATACTGAAGACTGAACATGAACTCAGGACTTCTTGATTCTCGGTCCAGTGTTCTACTTACCATACCACCCAGTTGACTAATACTGTACTATATAACTAGCATTTATATAGAATTTTAAGATTTGCAAAGCCCTTTACCTATATTATCTTATTCTCACAAAAACCCTGTGAAATCCATTTTACAGATGAGGAAAATGAGACTGAGAGAAAATTATTTTCCTGGTGTCAGGGAGAGGGTTCAAACTTGAGTCTTCTTGGCTCGAAATCCAGAGCTCTGTCTGCTGCTATTTATTGTTTGGGGACACAGAGAAGGGAGAGAAGGAGAAGAGTTAGGTACAGGAAGAAAGACAAATAGAGATTATTGCCTAGGTTGGCTTAAGACACAGACAAGAAAACAGTGAATATATTGTCCATACCCACAACAATACATTCAATCAAAAAGTTGCTTGGACCCCTAAAATATTATCATGTGTAGATATGTGCATTTATTAACTACCTACTGTATGCTAGGAACTGTGCTAAGTGCTGATAAGTGCGTGCATACACACATATATGATGAATACACTATGATCAAAGATATTTTCCATTCAAGGGAACCATGATGACCTTCAGTCTTTTAAGTGTGAAAACTAGTTTACACCCAGGCAAAAGCTAGAAGCAAACTCAACACAGCTGCAGCTTTTACCAAAATGGCTTTGACCTTTAGGGGCTCCATCTAAAGCATCTTACTTTTGGCAAGACCATTTGCTGTATTTTGCCAGCCTCCCTGCCCTTGGAGTTCTGAACTCACAGTTCAAGGGTAATTTTAATCTGTATTCTCCAAGTTGCTATATAATTTTAAAATCTTCAGAATGCCGTTGGAGAAGCACACCTCCTAAGCTTTGAAGTTCCAGCAGCCTTCAGAGCCTACTTCAGATGCTTATTTTCTTTGAACCAGGAAATTGTGTTTTGCCAAGAGCCAACGGAACCTGAGCCTCAAAAGAGCCAAGTTCCGCTCACAACACTGAACCTACCGATCCTCTCCAAGTTTGCAAAACTTGACATAACACAGTCCCTCACCTCCTCCCTGGCCAAGTCTCCCTTGGTTGGACTTTAAAGCAGAGTTCTGTAAAACCCTGGGATCATAAGATCCTAGAACTACAGTTAGAAGGGACCCTCAAAAGTCAACTACTCTACTCCCCTCATTTTACAAGTGAGGAAACTGAGGCCTGGGGAGATTCAAGTAACTTGCCCAGGGTCACACAGATACTGAGTATCACCTACTCTGAGAGAATAGAAGCGATATCTAAACCCCAAACAACTGATCCAAGTCAATTCTTTTGTGAGCAATCTATGAGTTTCATAATCAAGATAGCACCCCCTCCCACTGGGGATTGAGAAACATAAAGACAAAAGGAAAAAAAAAATCAATCCAATTAAGTAAAGTGCCTCCAGACAAGCCCCAGCAAGGCCAGTGAGAGAGGACATCAAAGTTAAGTTGTTTACATACGAGATGACCTGTCCATTTTTTTTCTCTAACCATTGATTTCCAAGGTACAAAAATATTATTTCAGTGGCAAGGATGTAAACCTTATTCATAACAGGATTTCAACCATATCCTGAGACCGAAGCATCTTTTTCAGATAGGAGGCCTACGTTTAGATGGGAGGCATGCTGATTTCTACTTGCCCGTATTTGTTAAGGGGTCAGATATCAGGAAGCAGGAGATGGTTCATCAAAGCTTCCAGCCTCACTTCCACCACTCATCAGCTAGACAGTACCTTGTTTTTAAGATCAGGGTGGAAATGCATCTCCCCTGACCCATTGTTCAAAGCTTCCTTTTGTCTTTAAGTGTTAGGGAAGGAGCATTCAGGTCCCTTTTAACTTTTATTTTTCCTCCTCCAAAAGGTAATTGTCACTAATCAGTGTTCTGAATGGAAAAATGTGCCTCCCATGACCCAAGGTCATCTGCCCTGTTTGACTGGCCTTGCAGCAAGGACAGTCTTATCTCCTGATGCTGCCCGTTGAGGTTGCTCCAGGACAGACCTGAGTCTCTTGATCAGTAGGAACACAGTGGCTCAGAGAACAAACTGTCATTTGGTCCCTGCATCCACTCAAGGATAGGGGAGAGGGCAGTTACCATAGACTTTTATGTATGAACCATTTCTAAGCTTCAGCCTACTTTCCCCTGAATTCCTTATGTACTTGTAGGAGGATGTGTCTCAGGTTTTGTACCAAACATTCTAATTGCACCTCACCTTAGGAAACACCCCCTTTCTAAGAGTTACTTAAGGCTGGCTGTCTAAATTAATTCTCAACTCATAATTTTGGCTGAAAGCACAGCAAGGGAGCTCAAACTTATGACACTGCAGAATCATTTCTCACCCTTCACAATGCCCTGACACAACACCCTGAAAAATGGATATGCAACCAAACTTTGGGGACCCAATTCATCATTAGGAGAGGGACAGGAGAGGTGGCTTACATGGGTTATACACGTATATGACTCTAGTTTGCAAATCATTTTTAAATTCATTCAATCCTCACAATAACTTTGTGAGATAGACACTACAAATATTATTCACCCCATTTTACAGATGAGAATCTTAGAAAACACAAGTGATTTTCAAAGAATTACCTGTCTATTTACTCTTAGAGGAATTCCTTTCAGGAGTCTAGGGAACTAACAGAGTAGAGGGAAAGTATCCTCTATTTCTCTCAATAGTGAAAGCTGATGGTGGAATCATAAATTGACTAGTGCATCTCATTCGTCTGGGACAGAAGTGGTAAGCATCTCTTCTGCACATATGCCTCATAAAAAGAAAAGGATAAATGACAAAAAGTTGGCAATTATGCACAAGCTTCAGGATGAATCAAGAGTGGTAAGAAAACAGGTTGGCAACCCATCTGATTTTCTTACGCCTTCAGTTTCACAAAGGCATTTTTTAGGAATATCCACCTCCTTTCCAGTTTTGTATCTCCCATCACTCTTTTCATCCATTAGCATGTTTCTTTCTGAAATTAGGGCTGTAAATTACCCTTCTTGGTAGTACCAGAGATTTTAGAATGAGAAATAAAGACCCATAAATAAATACAGTGGTAGAAACTCCAGATATAAGCAGTGAAGTTAGGGGTGAAGGTGAAGGGATCTTTGAATGCAAAACATTGCCTATAACATTAGATTTTTCCCAGGTAGTAACTAGCTTTGCTGAATTTTTTTTCTTCAACTTAAAAAAAAATGTTGTTGTTGTTATAAAGGATGGCTCCATGAAAGGGACGTGGAGAAAATTAGATGATGTAAAAACAAAAGATAGCAATTTAAAAATAAATACAGAGATATTGAAAGGCATTCTTTACTTTTATAAAAATAAAGGAGCTTGTAAAAATAACATTTTCATGCAATTTCTTTAAATAGCTATCTCCTTTAGGCCTTTTTCAAATAAGAATCATAGCAATTTTATTTACACACACAACTTTTTAAAATCATACCAACTGCACCAAGCAAAGTGCCATTTCATTTGTAGGTAAGCAGGAGAAATAATTGAAATTAATCATTCCCCTCCATGGCCTCACACAGCATCCTTGATCTGTTCATATCTCTTTCTCTTTTGAGGACATACATTCCCTTGCCCACACAACGAGGTCCTGATTAGTGCCAATAATGAATCCCTGGAAGGAGCTGCACATGTTTGAATTCATATTATTCAAAGTTATAATTCTGTGAAATATGATTGATTCCAGCTCAATGGAAGATGCAGAGCGAATTTGAATAATGTGACCACTTCAGCGGAATTCATTGTCCCACTAAGCGGGACCTAGCTATAAATGAGCACCAATGCAAGACAGAGTAGAGAACTGTTCAAATGCTACAAACTTACAGACATCCACAACTAGATGGAGTAAGAACCATTCATACTATGTTTACCACAGTGCAATTAGAGTACATATATGAGAAAGGTAAAAACTTTAGTTTGTTAACATGATTGGGAAATTTAGGATCCATTCCAAAAAACCAAAGTTAGACTTTTTTAATTCTGCCAAGAATATGAAAACCCCATAAATCATTCTTCCCTGAAACTTGCCAACCAGTGACAGAATAAGCCAATTCATGCGATAATGTTTATAACCACAGAATTTCAAAGTTGGACAGGGACTTCAATGGCGTAGTCCAACCCATACCCAAAAAAGGAATCTCTATAGTAACACACTTAATGAGTGGACATCCAGGATTTACTTCAATTCCTCCTGTTAATGGTAACCCACTATTATCTCCAAACACTGTCTGTTCCACTTTTGGGATATTTATCATTGCTAAGCAGTTTTTCCTCCCATGAACCTGAAAATCTGATTGCTTGAAGTTCTAACCATTAGCTTTGATTCTATCCTCCAGATCCAAATAAATAGAAGATATAGAATGACACCTTTCATATAAAGCCTTTTCAATTATTTGTAGATAGAAGAAAACATGGTACCATAGAAAGGGCATTGACTTTGGAGTCAGAGGACCTCAGTTCAAATCCAGTACTCCCTGGGCAAGTCACTCAGTTTTTCTACCCGAGTCTTCACTTTTTTGTCGTTATTGAGGCATTTTCAATTGTGCCCAATTATTCATGAGGCAAAGATACTAGAGTAGTTTGCCATTCCCCTCTGTAGCCCATTTTACCGATGAGGAAACTGAGGTAAATGGGGTTAAGTGACTTGCTCAGGGTCATATAGCCAGTAAATGTCTGAGACCAGATTTGAGCTCAGAAAGATGAGTCTAACTTCAGGGCTGGTACTCTGTGCACTATGGTGCCACCTAGCAGTGTGACATGAAGGGGTTAACCAGATAGTCTCTAGGGTCCCTACCAACACTGGCTTGATGATTCAATGTTTCCCCAAATCTTCCCTTCTTCAAGCTAAACATCCCGAGTTCCTTTAGCTGGTCTTCACTTGACATGAAGTCAAAGCCTTTCATTAGTCTGGTTAATTGTTGGGTCATCATGCTGGTTAATTACTAGCTCTCTAGCTTAGCAATATCTTTCTTACACGGTGTTGTCCAAAACTGATCACAATATTCCAAATAAGGTCTGAGCAGGGTGCAGTAAGGCCCTCATCATTCATTTATTAAACCCAAAATCTCATTAACTTTCTTGGCTGCCATAACATACTGTTGAATGATAGCAAATCTGAAGATCACTAAAAACACTCAGATCTCAGAAAATTTGTCCTTTATGTATCATGGTTATATAGAGTTATTTTCCACATAGTCTTTCCCCTCCCCTACCAGACTATTGTTTCGTCTTTCTTTGTATATGCAATGCTTAGTATAGTGCCTGACATATAGTAGGTATTCCATCTAAGGTTGTTGTCCATTGTCCCTGTTAATCAGCATGGTGAAGCATTGCTAGAATGATGATGAGTTGGTGTAGTGGAAATTACCATGATGGAATTCAACTGTTCTGCAAGAAATGGCAGAGGAAATGTTTTCAGAGAAACCCAAGAAGACGTGAAAGAACTGATGGATAGTCAAGAGAGAAGCAGCAGGAGAACAATTTATACAATAACAACTCTGTAAAAATGAATCTGTTTTCAAAAACTTAAGATCTATGACCAGTGCGATACCCAACAATGGTGCCAGAGACTTGATGATGAAACATGCTCCCCACCTCCTGAGGGAGAGAGAATGGACTCAAGATGCAGAATGAGATGTCTTTAAATAGCAAATTTGATCTTTTTTTGTTTGTTTGCTTACCTACATATTTGTTATGGGGATTTTCTTTTTTTTTTTTAATCAAGAGAGAAGCAGAAGAGAGAAAATAAAAGCTTATTCATTTTTTAAAATTATAATAATTTTTTTAAATGTTTAAGGTACAATTTAACTTTTTAAAAAAAAAAAGGAAAATATATTTAGTGGAACTAAAAGATTGCAGTCTGAATCTTGGCTCTGCCACTTAGTAACTGAGCAAGGTTGATTGCTTTAAATTCTCCCGGCCTCAGTATACTCTATAAAATGAAGGGGTGGACTAGGTCTCAGTGGTCCCTTCCCACTTGAAATCCTAGGACTATAATCCTCCTGATCGCAAGGGAGCTAATTGGGTAACGAGGAAGACATTCCACCGACATCTAAAAGCGTCTTTTAGACTTTGTCTCAAACTACAAATCCTGTAAAGTTGGTCGCATTCGCCAGATGTGAGGGCCAAGCTCACATTTGTTCTTTAAAAGTAATCCAAGCAATTCCTTTTTTTGGACTAGATACCATCAACCCTAATTTTATTTTTCTCACCTAATGTTAATCTAGAGCTAAACAGATAATTTCCTTCTGTCACAAAGCAATTCCACTCTGGTGGAACAAACTGTTATCTTGGGTTTCACGGGACAATTGTTCGATAATTCCTGTTGGTGGCTCTTTTCCAGATCTCTGAGACCAGATCGGGGCTGCCAACAGCCCAGGAAGGGGGGTGGGGAGAAGCTAGCTGAAAAGTGTAGTCAGTCAGGAGCTCAGCTGGATGGCTGAGGGGGCCCTCACCACCACCACCTCCCCAAGACTTGCCCTGGTTTCCTGATGCCAACATAGAGAAACATGCTGCTTGAAGACAATTGCTGGGTATGCTGAAACCCTGAGAGTGGGAGAAGATGGGGCAGGTGGGAGAAAGATGGGGGATTTCGAGGCTACAGGGAAGTTGATATTATAATGTTTCAGTGACTTAAGTGATTAAGGAACTGAGGAGAAACAAGAATGAGAGGGTAGCTTGTCGTGAAAGGGGGGAGGTATGAAGGTGGAATTACTCTAGTCCAAGATGCTTTCTGAAGAAAAGAAAAAGCCCCACATTGGGAACCTCCTTGAGTTGAGAAATATACTTCTACAAAAAGAAAACTGTGTGCTAACACACAAACCACCCTCCAAAAAAATCATCTGCAAAGCAATCTTTTAGAGCTGATCCAAGAAATATGTTCTAAAAATAAGCAATCTAAGGGGTGAAAGAAGCCCCTTACTGTATATATTCTCATTTTCTATCAACTATTCTGAATTCAGAATCACTCCTTTATATAGATAAAAATGATTAATGATAGGACCTTTTTTTTTTTAGCAGATACAGAGGGTCCTGTGACTTTCTGATACATCAGCCAAAAGTAAGAATCAGTAGAAGGCCTTGAAGTAGGAGAAACCACTCAGTTCTTCAAGATTTCCCAGACTTTGAAGACCCTCAGTCAAAGGGGGAAGGAGCATGATAGAAAGGGGAGAATCTACTTCATTCTTTATCATTGTATTCCTTGGACCTACCACATAGTAGGACTTCATTCTCAATCAGAAAGGACCACAGAAAAGGAATAAGGATTTTGGATGAGAGGGCTGAGTCCTATACCGCTCATCCTACACCCAGCTAGACATGGCAGGTTGTCAATGCGATGTATAAATTCCAGATTGAAATGCCAGATACCATAGGAAATCCCTTTCTCGAGGATGATCTGTGCTCTCAGGCAGAAATAGAAGAGATGGAAAGAAAAAGAAAAAATTATTTCTGTTTTAACCCTTCATCCTGAGTTCTTACCTCCATTTTTGGAAGGGAGGAGAGATAAGAAATTGTGTCTCCTGAAATGTCTCAGTGAGAAGCAGTGAATATAGTCGTAGAAAGACAGGATCATAGATTTCAATCTAGAAAGGGTCTTAGAGGTCATCTGGTCTAACCATCTCCTTTTCCAGAGAATAAAACTAAGGCCCAGAGAGATAGCAGGACCTGCCCAGAGTTACACAACTAATAAGTGACAAAAGAAGGATTTCATCCAGGTCTTCTGACTTGAATGCCTGAAGTCTTCCTACCACTTTAAGCAAGGAGTAAACAGGTGGTGGCATTTCTCAAGTCTTTAACATAAAATATGTTGTTTTGGGTCTCCCCAGTTAGATGTATGCCCCTTGAGGACAGAAACTGTCTTTCACCTTCCTTTGTACATCCCCGTACTTAGCACAGTACCTGACACATAATAGGTTTTTAATAAATGCTTCTTGCAGCAAGTTCTGATTGGAACAATAATTATATTTCCTCAAACTAGACCAGATTAGTTATTTGCCAGTATATTAGCTACTGACGTTTGTATTAACTTTCATATTTATAATATAATTTCTTCAATTAGTGACAACCCCAGTGAGGATGGTCAGCATGTGAGTTTTATTGTCTACCATTTTACAGATGAGGAAATTGAGGCCCTGATTGATTAGTGACAAGTCTAGAGTCACACCATTGGTATCAGAAATCCAGTAGTCTTATAGGGCTTATATTGACTAGTTCTGTTTCCATCACACTGTACTTTGCATGTCTGTCCATTAAAATTGTTTCATAATTCCATTAGACCTCCTGAGACAAGGAACCATTTTTTTTTTTTTGCCTTTCTCTGTATGCTTGGTCCTTAACACAATGACTGGCACAAAATAGGTGCTTAGTAAATGTTTACAGACTGACTATAAATTATACACAGGACACACACATATCTATGTATATGAATTTGCATATCCATTCACAAATGGATATATGTGCATCTCTACTCTTTTGTGGTCTGGACTGTGATTTTGTGCCTAAGGGGAATTCTTGATAAAGCAATTTCCATAATATATTCCTAAAAGAATTGCCTGGGAAAAAAAGTTGAAAGATTTGTCCCTGGAATCACAGCTAAGGTGGGTCCAAGACTTACCTCAAACCCAGGTCTCTCTGACCCCCAATTCTTCCATGAGGTTTCTTTCACCAGATTGAAAAATTTTAGCTTGGTTATAAAAAGAAAAGTCAGTTAGCGGGTCCTAACCACTCTTTCCCTAAATTAGGGAAAGGGATATAAACCACTTTCAGATCAATGTTCAAAGGAACAGATGGAAATACCAAAGCGGGACATGTATCCAACACCACCTCTAACCCCACCAAATGCTGTTGAATGCTCACAATGAAGTTTGTTGCCATCGGTCTCACCATTCATAGCTTGCCTAACCCAGCCCCTCCCCCACCCTTTTGGAGTTGTGCCCTGCAGCAGCCACAGTGGCACATCCCTAATCAGGTTGGATATTTAGTAGTGCTGTGCAGGAACAGCCAAGGATACAGTCAGGGGAGAGATTATTGGCTCAGTGCTGATCCATAAATCATACTGGAGCACTTCACCCATTTCTACAGCCCACAAATAAGGCTGGCTTGGAAACCCGTCACCATTACACAAAAGAATGCATTTGCCTGTCCTAGCCTTGCACCTGCTTTATGGGCCCACGACGCTGCCCCACCGTGCCACTAGTGCATCCAGCAACGAACTCATCTTTCTTTGCTCTCGATCCCCTTGTCCTGAGGCAGCACCAGTTTCAACCAGACTCAGACCAGGGGCAGGTGAGGTGGACTCAAAGAGGAACATCAAGGAAGATACAAGAAGAAATACATTTGGACATTCCTTTTTTAATGCTCATTATTGCCAAGAAATTCCACTTCCTCTCAGATATGCATAGAGATATGTTTATGTAATGGGGATTTTCCTCATTAAAATGTAGGTTCCCTGAGGGTAAGTACTTTTCTCTTTTTTTTGTAGAAAGCAGAAGCATTTATGAAGCACTTTCCATGTGCCAAACATTGTGTTAAATGCTGGCTATACAAGAAACCAGTCCCTACAGTCCTTCAGATCCTGATAGAGAGGGAAGTCTATAAAAGGGCTGTGGAAAGAAGAAGAAAGGGTACCCATAGGGGCATGGGCAAGGCTACGGTCAAGGAAGAGGGAGAGAAATCAAGAGAGCAAGTCAAGCAGGGAGTAAAGGACACTACATGGTATATGTAAGTACTGTCGAGAGGTGAGTCCTGGAGGAGAAAAGTCATTCTAGCAATGCAAATTGGCACTTCCCCCACAACTCTCAATATTTGAGAGTTGCCTGGGACACTAGAGGTTCAGTAACTTGCCAGGGTCACACAGTGTGTCAGTGGTGGAACTTGAACCCGGGTCTTCCTGACTCTAAGGCAACACTACAACACTACCCTTTTTCTATGTGCTTTACTCAAGGTTTTTGTTTAGGGACAGGGTTCTTCTCCCCCACCCCCCACTTTATCTATTTGCTAAACCAACCCAAGCCTGCAGAGGGTGCCAATCTTAAGTGAACAGATAGGAGGAGTTCAGTGGGCAGGAATGAGGCCAGAGAGAAACACCCAGCTCTGGCTTCCATCCATCCTCCTGGGGCTGCTCCAAGAGGACAATCTGCAGTGAATTGCAAACAATAGAGGCTCCTGGTTTAAAATGGAACTGCACCTGTTCAAGGAACTCAACAACAAATACTTGCTGTGTTTTTCTGAGCCATCCAAGCCAAGGAGGCGAGGGGACTTCCTGAGCCAAAGCCTGGAAGACTGATGCTCAGAAGGGGGAGGGGGGGCCGAGGGAGCGGGGGAGGAGTAGATCGTGCATTTTACTACAGGGCTCAGGGTGATGGTCATCTTCCTTCCTGCTTTTGTACTGAGCTGTGTGCATCTCGGGCTGCTTTCAACAGGTTTCTTTCCATGGCTCTAACCCTGCACCTTCCAAGACGCCAAGTGCCCTTATTTGGCAAAGACACTCTGCTGTTGTTTCCTATTGACAGACTGGCATTTTGATTCGGCTACTTCCAAAGAGTTTTCAAAAGCTTCCTCCCTCCTCTACTGAGAGAGATGGGACAAAGCAGGGGCTGGGAAAATCCTTGCCAAGCGTTTGTTCAATCATGGCTAAATCATTTTGTCCTTTCATGAGGAGGCTAATTATGATGTCTGTTGCGAGTTTATTTATCTGCATTCGATGCCTGTTTATTGATTGCATTGGGACGCTTCTAAAGGGAGCTAATTTTTTGCTGGAATAAGGAGCTGGCTTATGATTTAAAAAAAGAGGCTGGGCATAGCTGGCTCCATGGGTTCCAAGAGCAAGGCAGGGTAAAATAGGGCCAGAACGTGGAGATTGGTAATGAGTTACCAGTTATCAAATGGCATACAGGCACCATAGAGCAGCAAGCCAAGTCTAACCTTTCCAAGGTTAGGAATTGCAGCACTCCTCATGCCACTGATTGATTGTTCAATAAAGAACAACGATAGCAAGAACATGGACATTTTTAAATTTGAAAAGCATTTTATATACATCATCTCATTTGGGTCTCACTACAACTCCATCAAGTAGATACGGCAGCTAGCATTATCCCCATTTTTTCAGATGAGGCAAGTGGAGATCAATAAGTTACAGAGACAGTAAGTACCAGAGGAAAAATTTGAACCCCGGATTTTCTGGCTTCCAGAACAACACTCTATCCACTATACCACATTTCTTAACCATAAATGACTCCAACTTAAACTCCACTGTGTCTCTATTTTCCCTTCCACAGTATGGAAGCTATACATTGCAAAGATTATAAGACTCTTGAGGGCAAAGGCAAATTCTGGTTTTCTGTCTTATATCTCCAGTACTTACCACAATTCCTGACATATAAGAGGTATAATTAATGCAATTTTCAATTGATTGAAGGGAATTTTTTTTTAAAGAAATTGAACAGAACTGAAAAATGCCTAACATGATTCTCTGGCACTTCAAAAATGACCAAGAGACAAGAAGGATGATGGGAACAGTGAAGAAGGCATAAAAATCCCTAGAGACAAAGCACTTCAGATAAATGATGTGAAAGTAATTCAGTTATTCAGGAGGTGGGGTTGCTTACTATGGTATCGTTTAGACTGAAGTTTAGGTGTTCAGTTTTTGTCATCTTTTGAATAATGCTCCCCTGGAAAAAGTCTCACTCACTCTACCTTGGGTATGGCTTTCATGCCAAGTGCTCTGGGCTATGGTTTAAAGGCCAATGGCACTTTCTAAAAGATCCAACACTGCTCCTGTAGTTCCTCCCTACCCCAGTAATGACTGCTTGGTATGTCAGCAGGAAACATGTTAAATGTTGCAGGGCTATGAAAATATGTTTTCCAGGCAGACTGAGCACAGGCAGTCACCTATGGGAATATACTTTGAAGGGTCCAATAAAATCCCCTGCCAACCTCATGCTCGAAATCCCTAGCACCAACATTACTCCTTAAAGCATTATGATCTAGAGGGGCAAAGCCAACAAACCCATTAGCAGCAGCTCATTTATCTGACTACCCTAGTCTCACCTAGGAGAAACAGAACCCTAAAGGAATAAATGATGTAAATCCAATTCAACACGCATCTGTGGAGCAATTTCTCTATACTGCCCTAGACCCTGGAGAGATGAAGACAGTGCCAACAGTGTCTACTTTGGAGAGGCACTTTCTCGTCTACTTTATTCAATTAAGACAATGAACATTTGTTAAGTACCCACTGTGTGCTAATTGCTGGGAATACAAAAATAAAGAAATAAATAGCACCTGACCTCAAGGAGCTTCTGTTCTATTGGGTTTTCAAGAGGAATTGGATACTTATATATCTTTTCTATTTACTTGTTGGCACACATGTCCTCCATGACAGTTATACATCAAAGACGTCACTGGTAATGGCTGTAGCTTACCAATTCTTATCCACAATCATTCCCTCCATCACTTTTTGGGTCTCCCACAATTTTAAGGAGTGAAAAGAACAGCTAAGGAGAGCAGGTGCAAAGGCTTAATGTTGTGCTGGAACCAGC
This sequence comes from Bettongia penicillata ogilbyi, assembly GCA_023548195.1. NCBI lineage: Eukaryota > Metazoa > Chordata > Mammalia > Diprotodontia > Potoroidae > Bettongia > Bettongia penicillata. Next base: position 943,008 of record JAJHZJ010000496.1, read on the forward strand.
TCCAGGTAAAGTGACCAACAGAATAGTGATAGACTATCGAATAACTGAACTTCTCCTTGACAATTTTCGCCAAAGGTCAGTCATCTTCCAGGACAGAGAACCTTTATCCAGCTCATGATAAGAAATTTATAATGGGACTGTATGAAATCATGACGACTTTTCCTAGCTACAATTCCAAGACATTTAGCGAAACTAAGCTAATAAATGTTTGTTGATGGACAATAAAAGAGCTTACATTTGAAGAGTGATTTGCAATTATAAAACACTTTCATAAACATAGCACATCATCCCTAACATCCCTTGTCCTATGAGGAGGACAAGAAGAGTATTCACATTTTACAGATAGGGCAACTGAGACTCAGAAAGTTTAAGTAATAAAGTAGTGGTAGTAATATTAGGAAAATCCTTGAGAACTCAGACAATGACCTCTACTTAATATAACCCAACTATTATCACAGACCACCCTATTATCCACAGATTATGTGCTATCCCAGACATGATCATTTCAGAAAAGCAATAAAACCTAACAGCAACTCTAATAGTGGTCACTATCATAAATGCTTGTAATCTTCAAGTTATATGGAACAAAAAGCTTTCAAAATGTAGAGCCTTAGCAGAGATTTTTTTTAAATCATGTGGTAACAGTGATTTAATATCTATCACTCCTGTTGTCCTAACTTTAAGCTTGTACCAAGGATACTTTCAATGAGCCTACAGCACATGAACTTACATCCTAATGCTTTTAAACTACAAAGAGCAGCTATTTTACTCACCAGAGCAAGAGTCTATGAAATATTAAACTTGAAAGAGTAATAGCAGGATAGTGACTTGTTCCAGGATCATTCCTATCTGAACCAAATGGAAAAAAGACAAGAATGAAGTAAAAATAAGAGCTGGGTTGTTTTTTAGAACTTTAAGATTTATAAATCCCTTCATGCCAATATCCTACTAGAGGACTCCAAGCTACTTTTATTATTATCAAATTATTCTCATTTTATAGATGAAGAAACTGATGTCCAAAGGAATTAAGTGATTAGTCTGTGTTCATACAGCTAGTGGTCATAATGGTAGTAGTAGTACAACTGGCATTTCTATAGCACCTTAAGGTTGGCAAAGAGCTTTATAAATATTATCTGATTGTATCTTTACAACAACCCTGGGAAGTAGGTGCTGTTATTATCTCTATTTTACAGATTAGGAGACTGAGGCAGACAGGTTAAGTGACTTACCCAGAATCACACAGTTAATAAGTATCTGAGTCTGGATCTGAACTCTGGGCTTCCTGACTCTGTTGGAAGGCAAGTCTCTCCCCATTCCAGGTCCACCCACCTTTTTTTTTTTCCCCCAGACCATCCCATTTCTTCAGTGACTTTCACTAGGTATCATCATTAACAAGTAGAATAGTTGGGATATAATATCAGGGCTTCTGACTCCAGGGGTAGTCACTGTACCACACTGTCTTTCTAAATTCTGTTGTTCAGTCATTTGTGTCCAACTCTTTGTGACCCTACTTGGGGTTTTCTTGGCAAAGATTCTGGAGTGTTTTGCCATTTCTTTCTCCAGTTCACTTTATAGATGAGGAAACTGAGGCAAACAGGGTTAAGTGACTTACTCAGGGTCACACAGCTAGTAAGTGTCTGAGGCGTGATTTGAACACAGGTCTTCCCAACTCCAAGTTGGAGTTCTATCTACTGTGTCACCTAGTTGCCCTTTCTAAATCTATCAAAATGTAAACAAGACACAAGAACCACCATTTTTTGGTCTTTACCCTCATAGATTGCTTACTGGAATAGGGCAGGCATAGACAGGTGGGGAAGAGAATTTCTTATGAATCATTTGCATTCCTAAAGATGAAGATTTTTGAGATAATACGTATTAAAATGGGAAAACACAGATGTTTCAGGACAACTGACCAATTATAGCTAGGTTCACATTAGTGGAAATAACAAATCCTGTGAAATGTTTGCATTATTCAAATTCATACTCTTCAAAGATAAATAGAAAACATAGGATTCATTGTTCTTTGCCCTACTGGGAACATGGCAGATACAAAAATGAAAAGACTTCATATTAAAATACTGAGTTAATCTGTCATCTCATTGTGGATCTCACCTGGGTACGCCCTGCGTGATGCCAGTGTAGGTCTTCCCCAAGATCACCACAGAAGGTCTACCAGACCATCTTGGGGTCCAGAATTTGAATGATATTGGATCTGCTTTTATTTTCCTGCTCTTGCTACAGAATTCTGGAAAGTATAGTTCCATTTTAAATTTTTATTAGGCATATTTGATAGGTGAGCCACAGTATCAAGTAGAGGAAAGGCTTGAGTTAAGGTCCTACTCTGCCTGATATTCACCAAACAAGTCCCTTAATGAACTATAGGTTGTTGACACAGCTTGTTAAGGAAGTGGCTGGCTCTACATCAATGAAATCAAAGATCTGAATTAAAAGATATGTCTTTTTTTTAAATAAGAGACATAAGGTATTTTAGTCCCCTTTATAAAGATACGAAATGGGAATTTTTGTGCTAGAAAAAAATCTAGAGTTCTAGGATTTGCAATGGAAAATTCTCTTTGGCCAACAAATTAGAAATCCTAGAAAACCCAATGAAACTGAAGGAGCATCTGAGACGCTTCTTTGAAACTGACCAACAAAGTCATGTGTGGCTTGTAGTCTTAATTTCTGATATTTTTATTATTGATAATCTCCCACAGATCATGCACCTTCCTGCTCATTAATATTTTGATGGATTGAACATTTTATGGGACAAAGTGTTTGTACAGTCAGCATCTTCTCTAGAGTCACAAGGACTTTATTCCTTCTCTCCTCCCCGTCCCCTTCCCTACTTCCTTATAGGATGAACTCCAAACTCCAAGCATTTAATTATTTGTGCTGTGATGGCCTGGCTATCCAGATACACACACACACACACACACACTTTTCTCTATGCCCTCTCCATTTCAACTTAGGCCAATGGTATGTTTAAATCTGACTACTTTTATTAAATAAGACTACTTAATTATTTAGCTTGCATACATGATGCTATTTCCACCTTCAGTAATATGTCTGATCCATTTGCTCAAGACCTTCACTCGTCCTCAAATCAGAGTTATCCTGTTCTGTTCAGTTGAGGCCATGGAGCCAAAAAGGTCAGAAGCCTCATTTTCTCTATTAAACTGTCCACTGCTCAATACCTTTCTGCAGAAGAATTTCATACATGGGAAAATGCCAGATTTCTGTCTAGCCTGGGGAGGGAGGGAGGGAGGAGAGTAGGGGAGAGACACAACTACACAGTCCTTTTTCTACCAGAAACCAAAATAAATGAGGACACCAACATTCTGAATAGGCCTAGTTCTTACATAATGAGGGCCTCTCCACCATCAGGATACACAGTGCCTTTTGAGATGCTCAAGGAGGAAAGTTTTGGGGTGGGAGGGGGTTCCAATGAGAACCCCTTTGAATGCATTGGGGCACTTCAGCTTGGAGGAACGTCCTCTGAAGCCACCTTCATTAGGAACATTGAAAGACAAACTTGAACTTCACCAAGGTAACAACAAGTATGTGGCCGCCTTCCAAGGAGGGAGGGGCAACATGGAGGGGGTGGGGGGAAGGGGAAGAGCGGGGACTGGTGTACTCCCCAGTGACAGACATTTCTGGATGAGAGGTACTCCCACTCAAATGAAGCACCCTTTTTAAAAGGGTGTCTTTCTGAGACTATATAGGCCTGGTCATTATTATTTACACAGAGTATTTCCCCAGGGATAAACACCCCAAGATTTTCCCAAGCCAAACAGAGGACCACTGGGGTTGCAGCCAGACACAAACACTCTTACCCTTTGCCTGGATGGTTCAACCTGGCCATGTCTTCTGTTCGCTTTCCTTTACTATAGAATATCTTTTTTTTTATTAGCCTCCCTCCCACACTGTGTGAAAGTGAATCCAGAGGAGAGAAACCTATTAGACCACCCCCAAAACTACAGACCACCCCTGAATTGAAGGGCTAAGGAACAGAAGGGGTTTAAGAGTAGAAAATGTATTTGGCTTTGGAAATAAATTGTTGTCACCATTTCTTTGCAGCGTAATAGGAGAAAACCATAGTCTGTCTCCAAAATGGGATCAGAGAAACTGAAGATGTCACAGCTTAAGAATAAGGATATTTTCCCTCTATTAGGAAGGTCAAGCTGTGAGCTGGATTTTGTTCCTGCTGCCGGTGGTTGATGGCCCAGGTTGCTCTCCCTCCTGTCGATCCATTACATATTTCCCAGCTCCTTCTCACACTGACTGAAGATGCCATGTCCTTTTCAGTCCTTTCTTCTCCTCTCCTACTTCACTCTAATAAATGAGAAGACTAAGGGGATGGGGGTTGGGGGCGGGGGGAATACTTACATCTATTAGCACCTCGAATCTGACATTTTTCAGACTTTTTCATCCTTCTAATAACACCTTTTCTTTCACTTAAATATCTCCTGAAAGATTATCTTCTCAACTGAAGTTGATTTTTAAGTGAAGATCTCTTCAGATAAAATGGGGTGAGATAGATTAGTGGTGCTTACCAAATGAAAGAAAAAGATTCACCTGAGCTTCAGGAGACCATTAGCAAATGAAAGAAAAAGATTCACCTGAGCATCTGGAAGACTTTAGCTTCCCCCGCAGTGGGACCCATTTTGTTGAAGGGTAGAGAGAGGCTCCAAGTCAGAGATAATGAATGCAAATCACCAACCTCCATTTGGTCTTGGGGGAATTCAAAATCCCTTTCAAAGAAACAACCTAAGTCGCACAAATGTTAAAGTCTGGTTGTTCTATAAAGGTAAAGTATTCCTGACAAGTAATAACCCTAGCTCTCAGAATTTCTAACCTCCCCCCTTATGCTCTAACTTACACATGCAAGTAATTGTCTGGAGAGAGTAGAGCAATCCCTAATGTTTTCCTGGGCTTTTCTCTGGGCTCTCATCTCCAAAGTGTCAGAGAAACATGTCAGGAGATTGACAGAGTTTCTGACATTAGTCAGCAGCAAAGCCCTCCACATTCTTCAGTTGTGGATATTAACAAGCAGCTCCAGAAAGCAAAGACCTAAACTCCATCTTCAAGTGTATCCAAAACCCCAGGCTGCTACTGTGCAGACTTCTCCCTTTCTGCTTGCTTCAAACCTTCAGTTAGCCTAGAAGGGCAGGGCTGAGGTTCTGAGTAGTCTTAGCTTGGTTTTTTTCCCCTGAATTTAAAAGAACATAAAATACAAAATAGTTACCTGATGAGTATCTATCTCTGTTCTCTCCCCACACCACCCCCTTCCCCAACCAAAGTCCATTATATCATTCTGCAGTTCTGAGAGATTTCACATATTTTGATGGCTTTTAGCCTTCCCGTATCTGATCAGTCAGTTGTGACTGGCCAGTTTGCCCTGGGTCATTCATTTCATAGGGTCATTGATTTACAGCTGGGAAGGACAGACACTATGCAGCCCAATCCCCTCATTTTCTGGGCCCAAAGACATTCAACAACTCACCCAAGATTCCACAGGAATCCACTAGACCCAGGATTCTACTTGGGTCTTCTACTGCTTCTACTACTCTTGACCATTCCACCATAGATTGCAAAGGGAATATTGATGTTGAGTATGCGGCAAAGAAATCTGTGATTTCTTTGGTGCAGAGAATGCCCAGAGAGGGGACTCCCTCTACTAACTCAGTTTGGCAGGTTCTCTGCCATTTATATAGCGAATTAGACCACTAAGAGGTCCAGGGATGTCTCCAGAGTCACACAGTCAGTAGATTCCAAGGCAGTAATTGAACCCGGATCTTCCTAACTCTGGGGCTGGCTCACTGGACCTTTGGATAATATGGTGTCCTCAGCCTGCAGAAGAAGGAGCTTTCCCCACAAAAAAAAATGCTCTGATGATATACAAAAGTCACTAAAGTCTAAAGACTCTGAGCTCCAAGAAAGAGGTGGTATATTCAGAGTTCCTCCATCTTTTATCTGAGAGGTGAGAGCAGATGGCCTCTAAAGTCCCTTCCAGTTCTAACAGTCTATAAAACAATCAATATATAGGCATTTATTAAGTGCATACTATGGGCCAAGGACTCACCCTGCTAGGGTTTGTTGCAGATACAAGGACAAAAATGAAACCATTCCTACCACTAAGAAGTTTATACTCCACCTGGGGGAAATAAGATATAAAGAGATAATTAAATATTACAAAATAAGTACAGGGTCACTTCAGAAGAGATTAAAGGGAAGGGGGTTGGTCAAGAAAGGGCCCTTGTAAAAGGTAGCTAAACCTCATAGGAAGCTAGGGATCCCCAGGGGCCAAGGTGAGCAGGAGGACATTTCCCAGCTTGGTGAGATGAAATAATGGGTGAGAAAAATATCATATAGGACAGTCTGACTGGAACACAGATTTTGTAAAGGGATTCACATGAAATCCTTTTGGAAGGATAGGTTGGAGCCAAACTTTAAAACAATAGGAAGTCAAACTACAGTTATGAGGCCGTTAGTAGAGAGCACCTTCCTCTCAAAGAAACAAAGACGATCTGGTGTTTCCATGTACCAAGGCAAGGCAACATAGTGTCTGGTGAAGCCCTGAATGCCAAGTCAGAATGCCTAGATTGTAGTCCCAGAAAAACAGCTGTGTGACCTTTGGCCAATCTCTTTCCTTCTGTTCTAAGATGAGGAGGTTGAATTTTTAATTTTTTGTCCCTTTCGGCTCTAAGGTCTCCTGATTATAATAAAACAAACAGGGCACAGCAGAGAAGAAAAGAAAACCTAGAAGGGAGCACAGAAAAGCTGGGTAGCTTTGAAAAAACTACAAAATGTGTAGTATATATTACATAGGTTTTCATGAATTGGAAATTTATTATTTTATATTGAATTCTCTCTTAAGTTTTATGTACATGGAAAAGGTATTGTTTTTTCTTTTCTTGTTTTGTATTTAAGTTTAAAATGAATTTTTAAAAATAAAGTTTCCTAATTTTAAGTATTGTAATCTTTCTCTCCAATTACTTAAAATCCCTTTAGTTTCTAGAAACAAGTGTTGACTTTAATCAGTACCCTAGTATTAACAGAGTCCACACCAAATCAATTATCTCTTTCCCTCACCTGATAAAAATTCCAGGTGGTTTCTAAAGTAAGAGATACCTTCCTCCACCACACATGATACTTGCCTGTGGGCAGCCTAATGAAGTAGATAAAGTAGGCATTCAGAAGATAAGAGTTCAAATCCTGCTTCAGATAGTACCAGTTATGTGACCCTGGGCAAGTCAGCATATCATTCAGCTACAATTTCCTTCTCTGCAAAATGGGGATAACAATTTTTGTTATTGAGTCATTTCAATATTTCATGTCCAATACTCCATGATTTCATTTAAGGTTTTCTTGGCAAAGATACTGGAGTGGTTTGCCATTTCCTTCTCCAGCTCATTTTACAGATGAAGAAACAGGGTGAAGTGACTAACCCAGGGGACACAGCTAGTAAGTGTCTGAGGTTGGATTTGAACTTATGAAGATGAGTCTCCCATGTTCCAAGCCACCTAGCTGCCAGGGGATGATAATAACAGCACCTCCTTCACAGGGTTACGGTGAGAATAAAGTTCTTTGCAAATGTTGACCCATTCTACAAATGGAAGGTTCTATATTTCCTCTTAGAAAAGCATAAAGATAAAACTTTTTTTTACAAGCGTACATATAAACACCAACACATACAAGCCCATTGTCCCTTATCTACATAAGGGGTCTGTAAATGTTTTCTTTGTCTCCAGAGCCACTGCAGTCAGCTTGTGTTTATTAGATCACCAGAAAGAAGGGCCAATCAATTAACTCTCTTAAGTCCCTCTTATATTGAGTGAAAATCAAAAGATAATATAAGATCTCCTTTAAACAAGGCTAATGTATGTCGGCCAGAGGACCCACTGACAACTTTGTGAGACCTAGGAAGACCTTCGTGAGATCTAGGGATGACAGGTAGATGTGGCCAATCCCCAAGTGACACTTGTTGAGCTGGGTGAGGCAGAGGGAAAGGAAATTCTACAGTCGATTTACACTTCTTGCATTTGCTGACATCCACAGCACCAAAACCAGAGCAAAACTCCAGTTGCTTCCAAAGGAGCAAGACAGCAATTGTGTCTTTCACCTCCATTCCTGTTGTGATGCCTAAAACTGATTTGTGGCAAGATTCTCAACAATTTCAATCAAATGCTTTACAACACATAGTGAGGCTGGTGGGAAATATGTTAACTAAGCAAGGGGAAAAAAATGATTCAATGAAAAACACACTGTATGGTGTCTGCTTTGCAGTGAGTCAATCAGCCGGTTGATAAGCATTTATTAAGTGTTTGTGTGTGGAAGGAATATTCCACTGATGCTGACGATACAGAGATGAAATTGAAACAGCTCCAGCTCTCAAAAAGCTGACATCTCATTGTAGTGTAATTGGTAAGTTAAAAGCTAAAAATGTAAATATTTTCTTTTACAGTGAGGAATGAAAAATATTTCCTGAATATCTAACTCTACCTAGGGAAAAATATAGTAGCTGATATGTGACAGGATCCTAGCTTTGGAGCTGGAAAGGACACTGAGGTCACCTAGCCCAACCCCCTCATTCTACAGATTTACTAAGAGTAAACTGAGGAACTAAAACCCAGAGACTGCTAAGTATTTAGAGGAGAAATGTGCTGAATTTAAAGTCAGGAAGATGAGTTCAAATTTTGCCTCCGACACTTATTAGCCCTATGACTCTGAACAAGTCAGGTGGCTCCTCTCAGCCTCAGTTTTCTCACCTACAAAGTAAAGATAATAATACTAGTGCCTACCCTGTTGCATTGTTTGAGGATTGACTGAGATAATGTATGTAAAGTTTGTAAACTTTAAATCCCTATATAAATACAGGTATAACATGAGGCTTGGCCAAAATCATCCAGCTAAATGGCTAAGGTAATATTTGAACTCATACCTTGGGACTCAAAGTTCAGTGTACTTTCCCTCTTTTTCACCACACTGCATCCCCTTAAACTACCATTTAAATCAAACCCTAAACATTCCTTCTCTGCTCTCCTGCTGTTTCTCTTTCCTTGACATCAGCCTTTGGCTCACCTCAGTTTAGATCTGGGTTGCCTAATGGCTTTCTACAAATATCTCCTCCCTTAAAGTACTTATAAATAAGGGCCATTAGCAAATCAGGAGAAAGTACAGGAATTAATTTACAGTTATATGAGGTGGTATTAGATAAAGCCAGGATTTACAATTCAAATTCCCCCGAGTCTGATCAGAGGTTAAGTAGCAGACCTCAACTATAGTGGAACACAATCAGAACCCTAATCAGGTGAGGCCTTGAGCCATTCCACTTTCCTGCAAAGAGTGCAAAGGTTATTGCCTCTGGGGTAGGGAGAGAGCACTCCACTATTCCAACAGTTCTCCTCCAAGGAGCACTGGGCAAAACCTTCAGCCCTAAGCACCACTCTCTTCCTTCCTCTTCATTTCCTTCAACCATCTGAGCCTGAGGACGATGGAATGAATTGGGAGGTGATGGTGTCAGGAGTTTCTATGTAGTAGGAGGTTCCATTGCTTCCTTGGACTCATCGCAGGGCCCCCAACTCTTTCTTCATTTGTCAAATTGACAGGTTGGGGGAGATGCCTTCTGAGGGTCCCTGTATAACCTTCCATGGCCAGCCTCCTAAGACAAGACCGTAGGGTTTGTTTAGACAAGGTTAACAAACATCCTCAAACACCATGAGAGCCATTTTAAAGGGGCTTCATTCAAGGCACGTTTGTTGACTATTTTTAAACAACTTTAAGACACTCAAAAATGTTACCTAGTTGGCACAGTACTAGGTCATAGTGCCACCTTGCTACCCCTCACTCCCAGGTAGGAGCACCTTAAACATTGGCTAAAGGCATAGCCATTTTTTCTCTTTTTTTCCCCCAAAACACATGGGAACTTTCCACCTCTGAAAACTTCCCCCTGCTGTCCTGGCATCTCAGAAATTTGCCAAGCCTGCTTTGCGGAGATGATGGACCCTGCCACTCACTGACTAACACCTCACCCTAACCCTCACCCCTTCCTGCCAGTATCACATACCTAGTTATTCATCATTTTCAGGTAATTAAGGAGGCATTAAGGAAATTCATCATACTATGATGAGGATCCCTATGAGATAAGGATAATATCTGCCCCTCTCCACTGGCTAGAGGAACAAGAACACAGGTGTTAAGTAATTTGTCCAGAGTCACACAGGAAATGCCCTCGTCTCCCGACTTCTACTTCAGCGCTTCTTCCTCTAAACCTGGGGCTCCTAAGGCTGCTTCGTAGCGCCCCAGAATGTCTGAACTTCTCTCCAGAGGTGGAACAAAACCCTCCCATTTGTACTTACTGTCCCCTACATCTGAAACCCTAACCCTCTTCCTCTCTGCCTCCTTCCCTTCTTCCCTTCCAGAAAAAAAAAGTCATTCCTGATCTGCCTTAATGGAAGTGCTTTCCTGGGTTAGCTGTTTTCCCCATTTATTATTTATCTTAATAGTAAATGAGGGTCTCCTCTTGTAGAATGTGAATTCCTTGAAAATTTCTGCCTTCCTTGGTATCTCCAGAGCCAAGTACAGGGCCATCTCCAGGCATCCTGATGAAGTTCTGGTCACTGGATTCAGATGGCTCTGGAGGAGAAGTGAGGCTGGTGACAGGCACAGCCCTCCCTCACTCAAAGCAAAGTCAAGTGCAAGTCATGTCATTATTTCTCTGATGGCATGGTCTTCTTCATCAATGAAGGATGAACACAGACAGTGCCTAACACATGGTAATAAATGTGTATTCACTTGACTTGGGCTTTCTTTTCCTCTTTTTCAAAATAAAGAGATCAGTCTAGGTGACCTCTGAGAACCCCTACCATATTCAATCTATGATCCTGGGGAGAAAATTCCCTTTACCAATGCAGATGGACACATTTATCTTAGAAAAAAGAAATCTTAAAAAAAACCAAACTTATCCTTTTACAAGTAAACACCAGCTTGTACAAACCTATAGTCCCTGACCTGCATGAAGGACTTGGTTGCCTAAAGACAGAGACATTAAGTGTGGAGTCAGAGAGCTGCCTAAAGTACAGTGATGTTAAGTGATTTACCCAGGTTAGCACAGTCACTATGGGTACATTAGCACTCAAACTCAAGTCTTTCAGATCCTAAGACTGACTCTATCTACTATAACAAAGTGACTCTCATTTTGCACATAGTAGGCACTTAATTAATGATGGATGCAGAGATCTCCAAACTTAATTGGCCAGCTGCTCCCTTTTTTAAAAAAAAAAATTACTCAGTGTCCACCTGGAAATCTTCTTTCTTTAACCTTTTAATGCCTTTTAAAAAAAATTTTCATCATTTCAAAAAATACAATTTTTAAATGAGGCATCTTAAATTTAATAAATTAATGTAAATTTGTGGGGTTTTCCTGCATTGAAATTTTGATGATGCATTATTGTGTTATGTAACCATATGGTACCATGTTGTAAAAAAGTCATTACACGAACATTTTCCTACCAATGCATGCTGGACTTCTCGACAATGCATGACACACTCACCTGCCAACACTTGCTTGTTAAGACTTTCCAGAGGACTTGACCACAGACCGTTATAACTTGCATTTTGCGCGTTGATTTAGAAAATAATGTAATCACTATGACTTTAACTCTGCTACGCAACAGATGAAACTTGTACAAATAGTTTTTCAAAATGTTCTTACCTTCTCTTCTTTCCTTATGCTTCCACTGCCTCCTTACTTTTATTCAACATCCCCTCCAACTGAAACCCAGGCTACTACCATCCCCCTGCTCATTCCAGCTCCCCTCAGGGGGTGGTATTGCCCACTTTGAGAACCTCTGATGTATTCAATTACAATGTTAGAACAAATGCACAAGGTTGTAGTTCACTGAAACTCAGTGTTTCTGGGGCTAGGGTGCGAAGGAATATCTTTCACCCAAGTACTATCTCCTTTTAGGGTCCTTTAGTTTGTTATCCAGACATACGTATGCCTCAGAAATAAGCAGTTAGGGGGAGACACAGTGAGACTCTTTAAGAGTTGAAATGCACTGCCCTTTCTCCCCTCTTCAGCTTCATTGACCAAAATGGAAGGGGAAGTGGAGAGGGAAAATACACCCTATCACCTCAGCTACTGCTTAGGATAGCTTCAGCTACTAAATCAACATCCATCAGTTACCTCTCCCTCCAAGAACAAGAGAATTCCAGTGCAGACTGCCTATCTCCTTCTTTAAGTGGAACTTTCCTTTGGGGGCCCACCCAAGGAGAAGTCCTTTCTTCTCCTCTATCACCCACCCCTCTAAAAAGGCACACCCCCCAAAAAAAATTGGCAGGTGGAAAGGAAGTGCCTAAGGTCACCCAAGACACAGTGATGAAGGGAACATGCCCTCTCTCCCTGGGCGCACAACCCCACAGGAGGTCAGAGTAAGGAGCCAAGAAATGAAGCAGTAGGGGAGTCACTCACTTAACTAGCCTGTCCAGGCTGGTGAGGAAGGAAAAGGTGGGGACCAGAGGATGTACTCAATGGGGCAGTCGGGATGGAGGGATTCTATGTTGGGGGTGCCAAAAAGGAGTGTATTTTTCCAAATAGCACCAGTTTCTCTAGTAAGATAGAGTCTGCCAAACAGTGTCAAAGTAAAAAGTTTGGTTTTCCTGGTTCTGTCCCAGGAGATTCCACAGAATGCCCTTTTTGTTCTCTAAGACTTCTTATGGCATAGCAGTGCTGTGTAACTGAATGAATCTAGGCTTTAGAATCAAAGGACCTAGGTTTGAAACCAACTATACCACTTACTACTTGTATGAATTTGAGCAAAGTGCTTAAGTGCCTCAGTTTCCTTATCTGAAAAAATGAAGAGATAGGACTACCTGACCTCTTAGGTCTCTTCCAGCCTGAGATCTATAATCTATGAAATGAAAGTGACTAATGACTATCCCTTTCAGCACGAAATCAATAAACATTTAGAAATTTTAGTGCTATGATCTCATAGCTTTGTTTGTTTTGTCTTTTTTTTAAAGAAGGGGTCTTAGGACCCCAGTTTCCTCATCTGTGCCATGAATGGCCTCCAAAGTCCCTTTCCAGCTGTATATCTATGGGTCTACACTCCTCTAGCAAGGATTTCTTCTTCCTTTTTGGTAAACCCTGTAGCCATTTGGTAAAACCTGTTCCCCAAATCATGTTTTTAAATGCATAAAATAAAATATGTTGGATTGCAAAGGAAACCAATTATAAAGAAATAGTTATCAAAAAAATTTTTTAAAAGTCACAGGTTTCGAACCTTTAACTAGTCCAAACTGAAACTCAGCACAAGTCACATCACCAATTATCAGCTGAGTTGGGACTAGAACCTGGTCTGACTCCACAGTTCAACTCTTGTTTTCAGCATATCACATGGCTTCCCTCTGATGGAAATACACACACACACACACACACACACACACTGCCCTAGGATAATTAAAGCTCTAGAAACAAACTAGGCTAACCTGTCCTCTTACAGATGAAGAAACTAAGGTTCGGAGATGTTTTGACATCCAAGATCTTACAGGTAGTAAGTGAAAGAGCTGGGATTTGCACTCAAGTCCATTGACCTTAAATCTAGTTCTTTTTCCACTCCACCTTGATAACTAAACCTAATTAGTAATTAGTGAAGTAGTCAATGTGTACAATTCATCAGGGAAGTCACACGTATATGAATTAGACCCAGGGCAAAACCTGTTTTTCAATCTATTTTATTTGCATAAATTTTTTTGAGGGGGGGCCTTTGGGGACGGTTTAGAGGAGCAGCCAACGAGTGTATAGCCAAGTCTCTTCCCCCAGCAAGCTCTCACTGACTTTGTTGACCCCCATAGATCTGCACCTGTTCCAAGTTCCACTGGCTCAATGTCCTTAGCAAAAATGAGACACACACACACACACACACACACACACACACACACACACACTTCTGGTAAATGGTGGTTCTCTGGAACATACTTGTAAGTTTAATATGCATTATGGACATTTTCTTCATCACTCTCTTAAGTCTAGACAAACAACAAAATAAGTCAAGCTGGAAAATTTAACCATCAGCTCTCCTACCAATTCTAGCACCCCCTTGCCATACCCCAATGGTGAATCAGTTACCAGAGTTTGTCCTCTCTACCTCAATGTCCACAATATCTCTCTCACACCTGTACCCCTTTTCACCACCTCAAAATCCTCTTCTCACCTCTCAAAGAGACTATTTATAGCAATTACTTCCTAACTTGTCTCCCTGTTCTAGTCTCTGCCTTCTCCAATACAGCCTGTCCACAGATGGCAAAATAACCATCCAAAAGTCCAGCTCTCCTACTCAAGAATTTTCTATAGCTCCCAATCACTTCTAGACTAACAAAAATTCCTCCCCTTACATTTAATACCCTTCACAGTTGCAGTCCAGCCTATGTTTCAAATTTTATCTCCTGTTAATTCCCTCCAAACATTCTCTGTGCTAGTCAAACTGGTCTACTTGCTATTTCCCAAACCTGGCTGTTCATCTCCAAGCTATGTGCCTTTACACAAGCTACTGAGTGTCCTCTCCTCAGCTCCAGACCTTGGAATTATCTGCTTCCATCAAGGCTTAACTTAGGTTCCTTTCCTTCAAGCTCTCCTCTCCTCCAGCAATCTTGGACTTAATTCTTCTGTGCACAAGTATTATTCCTCTTACCCCATCATCTAATATAAGTTCCTTAAGGGTGGGGACTATTTTACATGTATTTATGCCCCCTGTTCTTAGCATAGTGTCTTGCATCTAATAGGTGTTTAATAAAAAATAATTGAATTGCATTGAATTAGAAGAATTATTTAATTTAACCTATGGAATACATCCTCACACATAGTGTTACCCCAAGAAGAAATGACTTCATTTTTCAGATTTCATCCAAAATATCCTTTCTAACCCACAGAGTGCCAATTGCATGGGAGTCATTATATTTTTAAAGGAGCTGGCCTAGCTCTTCCAGGATTGGGTGCATTCTTTCTGCTTCCTTCTCCAGCTCCCCCTCTGAGTGACAGGATCCTCAAACCTGCTGCTAGACCAGCAGCCAGGGGGTGGAGTCTTCCCAACCCCAGAGAAATGGCTCCAAACCTAGAAGTCACCCTTGGTAAACTATAAATTTCAAAAGACTTGATGGCAGTGGGTTAGTCTGCACACCCCTCTCCACTCTCTGGGAAACACATGGTGTGTTTCAGGCAGAGCCTTTCCAAAAGTCCATCAGCTCATAAAAAATAAAAACAAAAAACAAAAAAACACATGCTTATTAGGGCAAGATGAGGCCAGAAGCTTAATTAAAAAGGAAGCATGGATTCTTGCTTCTAATTGAAAATACTCATAATTGGCAACAATAGTAGTCAAGGTACAAGCTCAAGAGATCCTTATGGAGGGACCTAGAATAAAGCAAAGAGAGAGGCGAGGTAGATCCTAACCCTACTGTGGAAAACTAGGCTCACTCCTTGTAGCGGGACTATTTCACGGCCACTTTTACCTGCTGTGTGTCAGGGATCTTCCAAAGGTGAACTGTGAAGAAGGCTGCCCTGAGGGACACAAATAGGTGTATAGATATAGAAATAGAAATATCTATGTATCGATAGACAGATAGACAGACAGACACGTAGATAGAGACAGAGAGATAGATAGATAGATAGATAGATAGATAGATAGATAGATAGATAGATAGATAGACTGATGGATGAACAGATATGTGTGTTGTGTGTATACACATATATGTATTACATATATGTATACATATATACATAAAGTTATTCTATACATATTTCTATTTATCAGTTAGGATAGGCAGAGAGGAAAGAAAAAAAAGGGAAAAAAAAGACATTTACCTGATAATTTTGTTGTGTATTTGAAATGAATAGCAAGTTGTACATTTGCAGTTTCATATGTAGTCATCTTTCTGTGTTATAGAAATACTCATTTTATTCCATAAATTAAAAATATTTTTTAAAAAGGAACATGGGTTACTGGAGAGGACCTTAACAGTCCAGAGATTCTGAATCTGGAGTTTATGAACTTGTTAGGGTTTGAAAAAATATTTTGTTAATGGCAGCTAGGTGGTACAATGGATAGAGCACCAGCCCTGGAATCTGGAGGACTTGAGTTCAAATTCAGCTTCAGAGACTTAGTAGCTGCATGACCCTGGGCAAGTCACCTAATTCCAATTGCCTCCAAAACAAAACCCAAACCTTTTTCTGATAACTGAATTTTAGCATAATTTATAATATTTCCTTCGTAATATTTATCTTACGCATTTAGTGTACATTAGATATATTTTATTTTATGCATTTCAAAACACAATGCTAGGAAGAGGTCCCTCAGCTTCAGCAACCTGCCTAAGAGACCGGACACAAACAAGATCAGGAAACCCTTGTCTAGTTCAACTGCTCCATTTTATAGAGAGGGAAACTGAGAGATTAAATAGCTTGTCTGAAGTCCCACTGGTCAGAGGCAGCAGGGGCAGGATTCCAACTCAGGACCTCGGGCTCCAAATCCAGAGCTCTTTCTACTGTCCAAAGTGCTAGTATTCAAAATAAACCAATTTGGAAGTTTCCTCAATATCAGACATGGAAGACATCTTTACAAAATTAATTATGGAGTTGAACAGACCCTTCTCTGTATGCCAAGTGCTCTACTTCATCAGCAGCCTATTAATAGCCTCCAATCAGAGGTCCCTTGTGAGAAAACAAAATCTATATTTCATACAACCAGAGAATGAATGTCAGAAATAGAAGAGAATACGGAGAGCTCTGCCATTGCCAGAAGAACATGAATTCCAAGATGGCAGAGGGAGTTTGGCTTTTGTCTCAGGGTGCGGTACCTGATGTATATTTAATCAATTCTTAATGCTTGATTAATTCATTGTTTGAGCTTTAAATTCCCAATGCCTAACGAAATTCCTGGCATGCAGTATACATTTAATAAATGCTTACTGGTTGATTATTTTGATTTTTGTCATTGCACTCTGAGTTCCAAGCATGCAGCAGCTGCTTAATAAATGCATTTTGGATTACTTGTCTTGAAAATGGGGAATCTGAAGGCAAAAGAAGTTGAAACTCTAGAATTGAAAGGGAAATTGGGTGATCTCCACATTTTACAGGTAAGGAAACTGAGGACCTGTGACTCCAGAGTCAGTGGTCTTTCCAGTCTACCTCACTGCCTTCCTTTTCACCAGAGTAGGCTTCTCAAGGAGTCAGCAAAGATAGAGTTCAAGTAGAATATGCATCCTACTATGATCCCTTCTACCTGGGACCTGCCCATTTTTGGAGAGAGGGTGTGTGTGTGTGTCTGTGTGTGTGTGTGTCTGTGTCTGTGTCTATGTGTGTGTCTGTGTCTGTGTGTGTCTGTGTCTGTGTGTGTGTGTGTCTGTGTCTGTGTGTGTGTGTCTATGTGTGTGTGTGTGTCTGTGTCTGTGTCTGTGTCTGTGTGTGTTTGCACACAAAATGAATTAAAAACAGAAAGATGCCTGAAGTATTGCTTGTTATTCACACCTCCATCTCCAAACTGTCCAGCCTTAGCCATGAAAATCAAAGAACAAAACGCGTTCCTTTTTTTGGTCATCAACAGGCATGAATTAAACCCTCCCCTGTTCTGGGTACTGTCCTGAGACAGTTTGCTTCATAAAGTATTCACAAAATAAATCTCAGGCAAGCTCACACATGCAGGGCCCAGTAGAGACCAACCACCACAAAGATGCTCTGAAAGATATTCCGGGGGCACAGCATTTCCCTTTGTCTCCTTTGACACCTTCAGCTGCTGAAACTGGATCTCAAGGGATAACCTTGAGATAACCATGTTACCAAATCATCCATTTGGAGGTGAGGAGGAGGAAAGGAAAGGGGGGAAAAGAAGAGAGAATTCTATTGCATTTGTATCTGTTGATAATTTGGCATGTATGAGGATCTGATTCCGATTGATGGGGTCTAATCTGGAGATGCCCAACAGTCCTGATTGAATCACTGGAGTCACATTCCCCTGAGAGTTTTCTATTTCTTCAAAATAGTCCTATTTGGCATGTTTCACAAATTACCCATATTTCCACTCCACATTCTCCAGTTACTTTGCATTTGGAACTAGCAAGTCTCTCTCTTTTCAGCAATTATGACAGAAAAAATGGAATTATTTCGTGCATATTCAGTTTTGGGCCCCAGATTTGGAAAAGGCACTTGGTAAAGGGATAAGAAGGAGGGGCCTGCCTTCGCAAAGATATTCCAACATAAGTCACATCTTCATAATCATGAAATTGACTGAACAGTGCAGTGTGTTTTCTCTCTATTGACTATTAAAAAAAAAAAAGTATTTGATTCTGTGGGGTAAACCATGACCTTCAAGGCTCTCCTCAACCAAAGTAACTCCAAATGTATATGTCAAAATCATATAAGATTCCTTAAAAGCCAGAATAATAAGAATCCCCATGCTTGACCATCCTCTGATGAACTAGGGAACCAGATGCTTGTCAAAGGGAGTTAAGGTATGACTACCTTGGAGGCTCTCCTACACAGAATCCATGTTGAAGATTTCCTCTAGATAGTGAGAGCCTTTGGATCCTTTTTTTTACCTAATAACCATGCACTGATGACACTGAGTCCTAACACTGCAGAGCCTCCAAAATTAGTTCCATAATCCCTCAAAAGAGTTTGGCCTAACTACCAATTCAGGGAAAACCAAGTGGATAAAAAGTTATTGTTAACTATAATATATGCAGCTGGATGGACAAGCCATAGAGATGATTCATTAGAACTTTTATCTTCAGACATTGAGGACAAATGATGAGCAGGGCCCAAAATTAAACATAAAGAAGAAAACTTTTTGGATTGCCTTTAGGAAATTGCATAGTACTTTTAAATGGCCTGATCATTTCCCTGAAATGAAGGTTTATCTTTTTAACATCAGTATTCTGATGGTGACATGGTAGACCATGGAATTCCACTATCTTTGAAGAATTAAATTTGAGGGATACCCTCAAAAAGAAGATAAAATAACACATGGACATACAACTAGGTTGCTGTATTTTATCGAGGGAGAACTGAGCAGATGACACAATATAAAGGGTGTCAATTCAATTTTATTCAACAAGCATTCATTAAGAATTTACTATATACCAGACCCAGGCTAGAAACTAAGAAATAAGGACAAAAAATTTAAAACCTCTGTGCTTAAGAAACTTCCATCAGAGAGATGCTTGACTGAAAAAGGAGTATGTCGGTGACCTATTAGGGATAACCAATGGAGAGCCTACTTGTTTCTCCAGAAGACCAGAAGGAAGGCACTGGTCATGCTGGGTAGAGCCACATAGGATGACCGGGGGGGTATTGTACCCTTGGAAAGAATGCCTACATCCATGTAATCATAGATCCATTGCCATACCCCAAAACAAAGACTATGAAATGTTAGTAGTATCTCATTAAATACCAATAAGAACCCCACCAGTCCCAGTTCTTTGTTAATTTCAAATTAATCACATTTCTAACCCTTGGTATTTGGATAGAGGTTAACTGAAAAAAGTTCTGTATACAAAGCCTTTGAGGTCTCAGGAGCAGTAATAATACCACATCCCCTGCTTCAGGAATTAAGACTCTCCAAAACATTTAAGGAATTAAAGCCTCTAATTTACAGAAAATCTGATATTCAGGTAGTTGAGACATAAAAAGAACAAACAAATCCATTTTTAAAATGGAGGAGAGGAGAAAGCCCCAACCATCTGCCTCCTTTTTCTCTCTTCCTAAATAGAAATAACGTGTGAAATGCCCCTGTAATAATGATATTAACATCGAAGGGGCAGCTAGGTGGTAAGTGGATGAAGCACCAGGCCTCGAGTTAGGAGAACTTGCACTCAAATTTGCCCTCAGACATTCACTAGCTATGTGACCTTGGACAAGTCACTTAACCCTGATTGCCTCCAAAAAATTAAACTTCTATATAGCTGTGCTATAAACTGTACTTTACAATTTTATCTCATTTTATTGTCAAAACAACCCTGAGACAGATACTGTTATTAACCCCATTTGACAGAAAAGAAAACTGTGGCAGACAGAGGTTTAATTGACTTGCCTAGAGTCACATAGCTAATAAATGTCTGAAGCCTTATTTGAACTCCAGTATTGGACTCAAGGCCCACTCTTGACTCAAGGCCCAGGGTACTATCCTCTGAACCACCAGTTACAGCCAGTATTGCCAGATGACTTGATAGCTATTCATTTTACCTTTTCTTTTTCTTCAATCTGACCGGTCATTTCATTGGGGGTGGGGAATTTCCTTCCACCAAAGCAGATGAGTACCTGTACAGTCTTAGTCTGGGACTGGGAGAGAGAAATAATTTGCACAAGGTCACAGAATTAGTATGGGAGAGGGAGCACTTGAACCCGGGTCTGCTCAGCACCAAGGCCGGCTCTAAAATAGTTATCTTAAAATCCTCTCATTTTAATTTGCAGACAGATAAAGAGCACCCTTTTTAACAATCAACTTGGAGTCTCCCAGACCCAGAAATTTCACCTTCTACCACAAAGCAATGTGTTCATTTGGGAGTACTTAAATTTAAATGACCCTCAAATCATTCATCTGTTCAGGACACTCCCAGTTCTTGGCAAAAAGTCAAAAAGTGTCAGGATGCACTCCTTAAGAAATGCCTTGGACCCAAATGGCTCAAGTCTCCCAGGCTAAACTTAAAAGGATTCCAAAATCCCAAATGTAAATACAACCTTTCAATCACATTTAAATCATTCCTCTCTTGCAGACTCCAGCCTCTTCTACAGTTTTTCTATGCCTTTAAGCAGAACTCAGAAAAGAGAGCCCAATCCAAAATGAAACACTAAAGGGCCAACCATTGGAAGGTTGAGTTAATCAACAGGACTTCAGCAGAGGACTGACACAGGGCTGGCATCTGGGAACCATCCTCACTTGCTGCTCTGTGACCACGAGCAAGCTAGTCTCTTGTTCTGTAAAATAGGAATAATATTTGTACCTCATAGCTTCCACGATGCTAACAAAAGCATTTTGCAAAACATATACGTGTAGGTTATCGTCTTTGCTATTGACTTCACAATTTATTTCAGGAGACACATACATAAAAACAACTAGAATATACTGAAAGAAAGTCTAATCCTATGCTAAAATTGTGTTATGCTAAGTAGGGGTGAGAATGAATGAATGAAAAAAATTTACTAATTTCTTACTATATACCAAGTACTGCTCTAAGCTCTGGATATTTAAATGTAAATACTATGGAAGTTCAGCGAAAGGAAAGATTTGTGAAAGTTAGAATCAGACTCTCAGAGGAGAATGGTCTCAATCAAACCAGCACCAAAGTGTTAACTGAGTGTGGGTACCTGCCCTGAAAGGCTAGATTATATAAAATTCAAGCCTACTTTTGAAAATTGAAAAGACTTGCTTTTAGGAATTGGAGACTAAGGTCTTTATCAGGGGCCAACATGGATAGTAGATAATAATAACAGCATTTACATAGCACTTTTGAGGTTTGTAAAGTGTTTTACAAGTATTATTTCATTTAATATTCACAGCAACTCTGGGAAGTAGATGCCATTATGATCCCATTTTAGACATGAGGAAACTAAGGCTGATAGCAGTTGGGACTTACCCAGATTTGAACTCAAGTGTTCCAAGCCCAGCACTCTATAATCCATTGGCTCACCTAACTGCCTCTAGTTGGATAGAGTGCTGAACTTTGGAGTCTGGAAACCTGATAGGAATCCCACTTCAGATACTTATAATCTAGGTGATCATGGTCAGTCAAGTTACTCTGTGTGGAGTAGATCATCAGTTTCCTCATCTCTACAACTGGAATAAGAACACTTGTACTACCTGATGTACAGGGTCATGTTAAGGAATCTTAAAACAGAATATTAGTGTGAGTTATAATTATCGTTATTGAATGATAGGTAGATTTGTCATAGGCAGAGGAAATGAGGAAGGGAATTCCAAGCAAAGTAATAAGAATGTAGATTCAGCAAGAATTCGTCTTCCAGAAAGCTCATCTCCTCTCAGACATCTCATCTCTGTGTCTGTTCGTCCTTCGTACATGAAATGGGGATACACATAGGATTCCTGTTCCCTTTACAGAACCGAGAAATACTATTTTATGAACTTCATAAAATCCAGGTAGAATATCTCAAGAAGTGTAAGGAAGGGTATGAAGTAAGCACATAGTATGCTGATGATCGCAGCAAAATGGCAACAGAAGTTTCATAAGCCTCAACACCCTGAACACCGATCTTTCTAACTTGTGTTTTTATCCCTCTATACAAGCTAGTAGAAAAAAGTCAGGACACAGGATCACAGTTGATTTGCTCAGAAACCCAGAGCCTGGAAAGAGTCTTGCAAGCTTAAAAGGAGTCAGATTATATGTAAATGAGAGTTAAAAAGCTCACATTTACAAAGCACCTTGTAACTTGGATGATTTGGTGCAGAAGTAAGTAAGCAGAACCCTGGAGAACACCATGCACAATAATTACAAGGATATAAATTGGAAGAAAAATATTGATGAACATTTTGTAATTAAAATGACCAAGCTTGATGCAGAAAAGAAAGATGAGAAAAATATGCGGAGGCAAGGGTCTGTGTATGTATGTGGCACATTTGTATACACTTTCAGATTCCATTGATGCATTGTTTAGTCGTTTAAGCTGCTTTTTTTTCCCTATTTCTTTGTTTCAAAGGATAGTTCTCTGGTTAGGGAAGCAGGTAGGAATAAATTGTTAAAACTTACATTTTAAATTTAATTATAAAGCTTTAAAAAAAAAAAGCACTAAGACTTTTGAGATACCCTGTATCTATGTATAAAAGATAATGTAAGAAAACAAAAGCAGTCATTTTTTAAATACTGAAATATCTGGGTCTAGAATATACAAATTGTTTCTTTTACAACCTTACAATGTAGATAGTAATAGTAGTAATATTAGTAGATAGTAGTGTAATAGTAGATAGTAATGTAGATAGACAATTGTTGCCATTTTATGAGTCATGAAACTGAGACGCTAAGAAAATTAACAAAGGTCATATGACTAAAATCCAGGTTTTGTAATTCCAAGTTTAATAGTCTTTAGACTAACCAAAAAAAAATTCCAAACCATCAGCTTCTACTGTTCAATGAGAATTTAAGTACCTACTATGCACCAGGCATCGTACTACAGACTGGAGATAGTAAAACCAAAAAATTAATTCCTGCCCTTAAGGAACTGACATTTTGGGGTGAGGAGGTGGAGAAAATAAGGGAGAGAGAGGGGAGAGATAGAGAGGGAGGGAGGCAGGGAGGATGGAAGGGAGGAAGGGGAAGGGAGGAAGGAAGGAAGGAAAGAAGGAAAATTTTATTAGAAGAGGAAAAATACTAACAACTGAGGGGTCGAGGAGAGAATCAGAAAGGTTTTCATAGGAGATGGTGCGTGTTGTAGCCTTAATGCTTAATTCTTTGGTGCTTGTCATAAGAGGTTTGTGAAAAATCTGCAAGTTGGTCAATATTTTGGTGAGGTAATAAGGAAAATGGAGAGAAAACTTGTCTATAAGCCTATGCTCATTCATCTTCATTAGCAGCATGCAAACCAACTCCTGGGGTTTAAGCAGCTACTTTGTAAAAACATTTGGAAACTAGGGGAGGGTACAAAAGCTTTGATTTCCAATCATAGCTTCACACACAATGGGAATGCCTCACACTATACATGTTCAAACCCAAATGCAACCTGATCAGAAAGAAATTGTGTTGTGACTACAATAATGTAAATGAAAACAGATTTTAAAAGCTGGTAAAATCAGATGAATTGCAACCAACGATTGTGGTTCTGGAGAAGAGAGAATGAAGCCCATACCTTTCCTCTTGGTTGAGAATTGGGGAGCTAGGGGTGCAGAATGTTGCATACAGTGTCTAATGTGATTGCTTTATATTTTTGTTTCCTTAATTTTTTTCCTTGGTTGCAAGAGAGAGTTCAATGTGGGGCTTGAGGCATACATCAGGAAATTAGTAAGACATAAAAACAGAAAGCATTCATTAAAAGGAGAGTAACATATTTGTTGTATATGATGGCCCTCTAGGATCTCTATCATGATGTCAAAAGCAGAAAACATCAAGAAAAATTTATTTTTTAAAAACTCATTTCACTGTATAACAGCAAACAACTCATATTTAGCATTAGTAGAGCTTTGAGCCTGGAATCAGGAAGATTTATGTTCAAATCCTGCCTCAGACAAATACTGTGTACCAAGTCACTTAACCGCTGTCTTTCTCAGCTTCCTCAATTGTAAAATGAGAATCTTCACAGGGAAATTGTGAGGATCAAGACATGATATGTGTAAATCACTTAACACAAAGCCTGACACACAGTAGGTGCTTAATAAATACTTGTCCCCCCTCTTTCCCTCTCCATTAGGATTGATAGGGATAATGGCTAACATGATGTCTCTCACCCCAGTTACAAGTCAGTGCAACAAGGCAAGTGAAGGCTGGTATGGTAAGGTGCTGGTGACATGCTTATTGACTGAATTCTCTCCTCTCTTCAGAAGCTTCTCCCCATAATCATATAAAGAGATGGAAATGAATGGCACATGATTCACCCAGTCCACACTAGAAGCTCAATAAATTGAAATGTCACATGGTAGAATATATGACCACAGGATTTAAATTTCAGGGATCTCAGTTTAAATCTTTACACTAATGCTGACAACCTGTGTCATCTTAAACAAGTCACTTTCTCTCTCTGAGTTTTAATTTTCTCATCAAATGAGCAGCTTAATCGAGATGACCTCTAAAGTCTCTTCTAGCTTTAAATATATGGCTTCTGGATACTAAGTCATCACTCTGAGCCTCAGTTTCCTCATCTGTAAAATGGAGCACTTGGACTAGATGATCTCTAAGTTCCCTTCCAACTTTAAATAGATGTCACTACGACTCATCTTCTCTGAGCCTCAGACTCCATATCTGTAAAATTAAGAGCTTAGACTAGATAACCTCTAAGTTCTTTTCCAGCTTTAAGTACATATACATATATATGTACTTATATATGCGTATATATGTATATATACATATACATATATATATATATATATACACACACACACACCATGGCACATTTCCTCTCTTTAAGCTCTTCTCAGCAATGCAAGGATTGAAAACAACTCCAAAAGACTCCTGATGGAAAGTGCCATCCACATCCAGAGAAAGAACTGTGTAGTCCAAATGTAGATCGAAGTATACTATTTGCTCTTTTTTTTGTTATTTCGTTTCTTCTTTCCTGTGCTTCCTTGCATTAGTTCTGATACTTCATTACAACATGACCAATGTGAAAATATGTTTAATATGGATATATAGAGCCTATATTGGATTGTATGCCATCTTGGGGAGGGGAGAAAATTAAAAACTTATGGAGGTGAATGATGAAAACTAAAACTAAATAAATTAAATATATTTGGCTAATTTTGTTTCAACATAACTGTAATTTTAAATATTCCATTTTATGCATTTAAAAACATGATTCTGAGAAAGGGTTCAGAGGTTCCACCAGATTACCAAAGGAGTCCATGACACACACACAAAAATTAAAACCTCCTAACAAGACAATCTCTAAGGGCCCCTCTTCCCTAAAGCTCTAAATCCCATAGTGATAAAAAAAAATAATAGCTGACATTAATATAAGGCTCTAAGGGATTTGTTTCTTACAACAACTCTGTGAGATTTTATGATCCCCGTTTTGTAGATGAGGAAACTGAAGTTCAGAGAACCTACGACACTGTAAATAAATAATGACAATACATATGGAAAGAGAGACAGAGAGAGAAAGAGAAACAGAGACAGACAGAGAGACAGAGACAGACAGAGAATGACAGAAACAGAGAACGAAAAAGACAGAGACAGAGAGACAGACAGAGAAAGAAAGACAGAGACAGACAGACAAAGAGACAGAAAGAGAAACAAAGAAAAACAGAGACAGACAAAGGGATAGAGAGACAGAGTAAGACAGAGAGACAGAGACAGACAGACAGAGAGAGACACAGAAAGAAAGAGGAACAGAGAGACAGAAAGAAGACAAAGAGAAACAGACAGAGATAGACAGAGACAGGAAGACAGAGAAAGAGAGACAAAGACACGCAAAGAGACAGAAAGACAGAGACAGACAAAGACAGAGAGACAGAGATAGACAGAGATAGACAAAGAGACAGAGAGACAGAGAAAGAAAGGGTAACAGAGACAGAGAGAGAAAGAGAGAGAAAGAAGTAAAGAAACAGAGACAGACAGAAACAGAGCTACAGAGAAAGAGACACAGAGAGAGAGACAGAGATAGAATGATAGAGACATATACATATACAAAAACCTAGCTCTAGAGCTGGAGAGGACCTAAGAGGTCCTCTAATCCAACACTCTCATTTTATAGCTAAGGAAACTGAGGCCCAGGAAGGTAGTGACTTGGTAAAGGTCACACAGGCAAAAAGCATCAGACGTGGAATTTGAACCTAAATCCTCTGACTCCTGAACTCATTCCATTATACTACCATATGACAATGTTCTGGGAAAAGAAAAGTCAGAGGTTAATGGAAAAGTGGGGGAAATGGGGTAAAATAAGAAAGGACAAGAGTGGGAGCTAATAAGGAAGTACTTAAGGAAATTTTTTAGAAAACAGATTACCTACCAAATTCTCTCCAGGAGAAAGGGAGGCAAATTGAAATTAAGCTTCCTTTTAATTATGCATTTCCCATGGATCTGGCCTAGAGAGAGAGCACTCATAATATATAAGTATCAATTTTCAGTAAATATGAATGGCAAATAAGGCATTTAATGAATTGCAAATGACAGTGTTACTAAAAGTTGTTATCAATCATGGCTAGTATCTTGGGTCTTGACTCGTTGCAGACACTCACGTACATGTGGGAGAAGGGAGAAAGTTGGGACTGTGGTAGTGAGCAGGGAAGGAGAGAAACCATCCAATTGCTCCACCTTAGCTATTTCAGGCACTGAGAGAAAGAGTGTGCAGACGAGGCAGAAGAAAAAGTGTTTGCTAATGGCTTTTAAAAACAGATGGAGAATGGATGAGGCAGCAGGACTGTTGGTTCAGCCACTGACTAGAGAGATGGCTCTCAAGACAAGCCATGAAAAGGGGTGGTGAGAATAAAGGAGGGAGGCCAGAAGGGCAAGCAACGAAGCAATTGAAGCAGGTTCACTACTTATTGCCAGGGTTCCCGTAATAAGGCTAACTGACATCCATATAGTGCTTTAGGGTGTGTGAAGGTGGGTTACAAACATCACCACCTCATTGGAACCTCATCACAATCCTTTTGTGAGGAAGGGACTGTGGTTACAATCATCCCCATTTTTATCAGCATCTGTAATATCATCAGAGTGATGCGGTCCCTTCATCAGCATACACCAGATGCTTAATAAGTTCTTATTGACTGGACTAGGTTCAGATCAACAACTTGGCTGTCACTTGCTATCATCTGTCGCCAGTGGCCCTATAGATCAAATGTTTTGTCTTTTATTCCATAGCTGTTGTCCCCAATTGGATTTGAACCCCAATCTTCCTGACTCCAACTCACCATAGTGCTCATACCTCCATTTTATAGACGAGGCGACTGATACTCAGTGAAGGCCAGTGATTTGCCTAAAATTTCCCAGCTAATAAGTATCAGATGCAGGACCTTAATCTAGATCTTTCTGGCATCAAGTCCAGTTCTCTGCCCATTATCCCACACTGCCTTAACATGCTTTAGATTCTTTGGCAAGGTACGAAGATGAATCTATCAAGGATTTTCCCTGGGCAATGTTCAAGACAAAGCAAGAAAACATACATTTGAACCCAAAAAAAATCAGTGGCAGTCCTCTGGTCAATTGAGTGATTTTAATATTGTCATAAACGCTTAATAGTTCGTTCTGGATGTGCTAGTAAAGCCAGGATACGAAGAATTTAAAGCAATGTTAAAGCTCTATGGGACCATAAACCTCCTAGCCTCTCCAGCAGCTCCTGAAAAAGGTATGCTCCAATGAAAAGATCAGGAAAAGAGAATCATTGCTTTGTTCTCAGCCAAAAAAAAAGGTAAATAGAAAACAAGAAATAGCACCCCATCCCCACCCCCTAAACACACAGGCACAAGGTGTGGCACACTGCATCTCCTCCTTTGCATGGACACTTGTCCTTTCCCTGATGCTGGAGATGGGGGAAGGGAAGAAACTCCATCACCGCCCCCCCCCAAAAAAAAACCTGTAGCAAAGGAAATTCCCATATCTTCAAATTCTCCACTAATGGAGCTCATCAAGCGTCCCTCAGTTATAACACACACCTCCATATTAGACAAGGAACTTTGGAAAATCTCCTTCAAACTCTAGTCAATAAGGACGATGTAACATCAACCTCTGAACAATGAAACACTTAATCATCTCCTGGCATATGGTACTCCACAGCCCCAATCATCTTGAGAACACACTGCAGGGGCCTCCATCTCCCACACTCACTACCTTGGCTGCCCTGTTTACCTTCTCCCTCTTTTGTACACTCCTATCATTACTTGTATTTCCATTTTTTAAAATGTAAGTTATACCAGCTACAATGGGAAAAGTTCAAACAAGCAAAAGCAAATTTTTATGGTCATTTCCATCCATTCTGGCTGAAATTAGGAGCCCCACAGAAGCAGTTAGAAATGCTTTTTTAAATTATTGATGAAAATGAATTGTTTCAGAGAAGACTTTTATGAATTGATACAGAGAGAAGTAAGCAGAAACTGGAGGATAAGTTATACAATAATAACAATATTATAAAGAAAAGTAATTTTGAAACACTTAAGCACTGATCAGTAGGATCACTAACAGTAATTCCAGAGCCCTGAGAGAAAGGTAAAGATAAAGAATAAGATATGTGTTTTCAGATGCAGTAAGTGTGGGAATTTGTTTTGTTTGACAAATATATGTGTGTGTACATATGTACGACATATATATGTACACACATACACACATATATGCATATATATATAACCAGATGTTTCTCTTTTTTTTCAGTGGAAGAGGGGAAGAAGGCTAGGTGAGATAGTAATAGAATAGGGGCAAAAGGAAGATAGGATCATTGAGACTTTTTTAATGCAGAAAAGGTCAGAAAGAAGAAAAGACAAGTGAGACAGCTTTGAAAGCTAGAGGATGACTTTATTATTTACTTAAAGAAAATTATTCATAATAGAAATAGGAAGTTTCATATATAATCCTCTTTCTATATTCTACTGATATTTACAGAAATGCCTATTTTAAGTGCAGATTTAAAATTTTTTTAGTAAAAGAGTCACTCACATGTATCAAATGGGCAATAATCATCACTTGATGACTGACTTTGGGAGCCTTAAAGCATGAGGGCAACTACAACAGGTGCTAAACACAATGGCCATGTTTAATAAGAAGGCTCCTTACTCTCTGCAGCCCAAACTTCCCTCACATCCTCCCATATCCAAACAGTTGCCAAAGTTTGTCAGTGCCACCTCTGTAACCCCTGCTATATCTGACCCTTCTGTATACTCACACAGCGCCTACTCTGGTTGAGGTCTTCATCAGTTCATGCCTAGACCATCACACCTCGCTGTTTTCAATTCTCCCTAATCCATCCTCCTTACAGCTACCAAATTAATATTCCTAAACCTTAACCTGTACTCTCCCCCACTTTCGAGACTCAAAAACCCTCTATGCTTTCCTATCACCTCTAGGATAAACCATAAAATTCAACACAATCTGACTCCCACCTGCTTTTCCAATTTTATTTCTCATTACTTCCCATGCTCTCTCTTCCAGTGAAACTAGTCTACTATATGACAATTAACCTCCTGCTTCTGGGACTTTGTAGGGGCTTTCCCTTGGGACTGGAATACCAGATGTCCATCTTCTATTATTCTCTAGAATGATATAATTGCATTTGTTAAAAATATATCAGAATTTCAAATTGTTCACAGGACTCTCATGAAGAAAGTTCATTGCAAACCTTGAAGTGCTGTAGGAATTGTAGCTTATCATCATCTTCATCAATACTTAGTTGTACATCACAACTATCCACAGGTGTTCTACCCTGGGCAAAGTGAGGGAAAATGGTGCCAGAGGATCCTATATTTAGAGTTAGAAGAGTCATCTGCTCCAACTCCCTCATTCTAGAGGTGAGAAAATTGTGATTCAGAAAAATTAAGGAACTTGCCTAAGGTCGCTCAGGTAGTAAATGAAAGTGCTAGAATTCAAATTTAGGTCCTCCAGCACTGGAGACAGTTTTCTTGCCCTACTATTGTTATATAGTTGCTTTCAGAATTTTAGCTTCTATTCAAAACAAGAAACAGTCATTCCTTTAGCCACTCACATCTGGTTACAAACACATATTGGGTAGAGGGGGAAAGAGGAGGAAAGGTTCAACACATCCAGCAATGGCATCATAGTGAAATTCCAAAGAGGTATTTATTATATAGAAAAAGTTAATCATTTAAAAATAAAATTAAAAGTCAAAGTGATGGACACTTCAAGCATAAAAGACCACAGATGTGGAGAGTGGAGGAAGGCACGGGACAGGTGTGTGTGTGTGCAGGGACATGTATATATCTCTTTGGAGGATAAAGGGGGAAGGAGTAGTTCCTGCTTACTTTTCCCTCTCAGTAAAGCCCAGCTTTTAAGAAGGGAGTTTTTTAGGGAGGGAGAGGTCAGAAGCGAGGAGACCAATCAGGAGGCTTCTGTGATGGTCTAGACATGAACTGATGAAGACCTCAAATTCTTTCCAGTATACACAGACTCCTATAGATTCTAAAACTGCTTAATGTCTATGCCTCTCGCAGCTGTCCACTCAGAGTCAGCCCAACTCCTTGAATGCACTGAGCACATCCTGCCAATGTGCACTGGGGTACATCTGAAGGTACCTGGTCCCTCTAGCAACAGTGAGTTCGTTTATTGAATGGATTTTCGTGCTTATGGAAGTGAGAGACTGATAGCATTGATTAAAACCAGCCAGGCATGAGGGTTGCTGGCATTCAATGTTCAGACTTCCCAAAACATGGCTCAGTCCTGTACTGAAAACCCAACTCTTCTGATTTTAATATGTCTGGATAGAGGCATCTGTGTCTTTGGCCTTTCCATTTATTTGTTTTAACGCCTTGAAAATTGCCTGCGTCATTTTTGTGGGTGACATTTGCTTTCCTCTCTAGGCATACCTGTCCTCCAGGAGGATGGTTAGGGCCATTCAGGTCTGAGTTAGAACACAGAAAGGGCTTGCAAAATGAAAGCAGCTGCTGGAGACAGAGCTGTAACGAGCCTGAGGCCATCTGGGCTTTGCACAGGGTAGGGAAAGTTAGTCCAAAAATGTATCATTTACACTCCTTCAAGTAAAAGGAGGTAAAGGGAGAAAGACCTCAGACACCTTAGAAGGGCAGAGTAAAGGAAGTCTGAGTCCCCCATACTCTTCCTTTTCCTCTCTTACTCTGTCCAATGAGGTGCTATTTACCGTGTATTAACTTGGCATATATTTACATCCTTATTTACATATGTGTTGACTCCTAATTCCCTGATTACAGGTACTGCTTCCTTTGGGTGTTTGTTCAGTGTCACCGTGCCTGGCACAGTGCTCAGCCCATAAAAGGAGCTTAATAAATGTTTATTGATGGATTGATGAAGAAATCCCCAACATCCTCACTCTACTACATTCATTCCTCTTCACTTTCTCTTCCCTTTCTCTCTTCCAGTCTCTCTCCTATCCTCCATCCTACATAAGGCTAAATTATCCTGGTGCCAACTTCCATGTCAGACACTTATAGGAGAGGGACCCTCAGTGAGTTCTCTGCAATGGAGTAGAAGCAGCATTTTCCAAATTCCAATGGATTGGACTCCAAATTCCATGGATTGGGCTCCAAATTCCATGGATTGGGCTCCAAATTCCATGGATTGGGCTTACAGACCTTCCAACTCTGAGGCTCTAGCTCCTAAATCGCCAGAATGAATAACTAATGCTCTCTCCTGTTGTCTGTCAACAAGCATGTGTCAGGCATTGTGATAGGAAAGACAAAAGTGGAACAGTCCCTTCCCTCAAGGGGCTTACAATCCATTGAAGAGACAAATAGATAGATGATAGATACAGAGAAAGAGAGAGAGAGACAGCGAGAGACAGAGATGATAGACAGAGATATATGTAGGTATCAAATATATGTTAAGTAACCACAGGATAATTCAGGGCATAAAGCAGATCACAAGCTGGGGAGAAGGGACGAAGGAAAGGGTTCATATTCAAGGTGACCTTGAGTTGAGTTTTGAAGGAAACCAGCCATTCTAAATTGTCTTGCAATTTATTTCTTGCAATAATTTCACATCACAAATTACTAGGTTGATTTTAAGATATATTTCATGTTAATACTTCCCCTTCGAAAGCAGTTACCCAGGCTGGCAAAAGTACTAGTCTCAGTTCTGGTTGGGATAAGAGGAAGAAATTCCAAAGATTATTTTGCCATTAGAGATGTGAGTCACAACATGCCTGTCTCATCTTCACCTGGGCTTCTAACAGGACATGAGATCACAAAGATACATTCTGCAGCTTTTTCATCATTAGAATTGCTCCTCTTCCATCATCCAGAACAACCAGAAGCCCCAGACCCCAAAGGATGATTGAGTAGACCTGGGTGTGGGGAAGACTCTAGAAGCTCACAGCTATGGGCCTGGCTCCCCAGCACTCTGCGGTAAAAGTTTAAAGGATGCTCATAGTTAAGGAAGTTATGTGACTGATGCTTATGACCCTGGATTCAAAACATGCCCTTGACTTTGGAAAAAAAACCATTTTCCCCCTTCCTGATTTTAGAAAATCCAGTAAATAACACTACTTTCTCTGTTCCTAGTTATTTTCACATCATCTTCCCTATGAGAAGGTGAGCTCCTTGAGTGTAGAGACAGTGTGTCTGCCTGTCTTTGTATCCCCAGTACTCAGCACCACATATAACATACAGCAAGTGCATAGTAAATGTTGATTGACTGACTGGCTCTCTATTAATCAGCATTACACTGAACTTGACCATCATTGCCCCTTCAAGATTCCTTAAAATTCTTTTTTGACCTTTCAGAATTTGTCCAGCTTGTTTTTATACTCCCTCATCCCTCCTACCTTGACCAATGCTCATCTAACAGGTGAGGAAACTGAGGCAAAGTTAAATACCTTTTCCAGAGTCATCATTTAAAGGGGGTGGCTAGATGACACATTATATAGAACCTCAGGGGAGGAGCCAAGATGGCAGAGTAGAAAGATTCACGTATGCTAGCTCCAAACCCACAGCCCATAAATTTCCTGTGAAAAGAACTCCCCACAAATTCTGGAGCAGTGCAAGCCGCGCAGCAATGCAGTGGAGGAGATTTCCATTCCAGAGAGCCCTGAAAAACTGACCCCAAAGGTCCATCGTGCACTGGACAGTGGAGCCCAGCCCTGGCCACGTGGCCCCAGAGGAGCAGATCCGAGCAGGCTTCAGGGATGGAATCAACGATGGCCGCGAAGGTCCCTCCACCCACAGGCACTACAGGTCAATGAGAGAGACTTCTGGGCTGGCCGAGAGGGGAGCGGGGTGTCTCCATAACTCAGGCCCCGTTGGGAGGCAGCGGTAGAGACAGGGGTGGCCTGAGACTCCCGGAGCAGACAGGAGCTCTGCTCCATTACTGAAGGTCTCTGCATAAACCCCCTGAGGGAACTGAGCCTGGGAGGTGGCCCTGCCCCCACCCAAGCACCAGAACTTAAGCTCACATTGAATAGCAGCCCTGCCCACCATGGAAAGCCCTGACGCTGGGGAGAAGCATTTGAATCTCAGACCCCAAGCACTAGCTGGGTGAATCTAGGCAGGGGTGGAGAGGAATCTCAGAAGTCAAGTAACTGGCTGGGAAAATGCCTAGAAAAGGGAAGGAAAATAAGACCACAGAAGGCTACTTTCTTGGGGAACAGATGATGTTTCCTTCTTTCCTTTCTGATGAGGAAACACAATGCTTACCATCAGGGAAAGACATAGAAGCCAAGGCCTCTGTACCCCAAACATCCGAAATAAATACCCAATGGGCTCAGGCCATGGAAGAGCTCAAAAAGGATTTTGAAAATCAAGTTAGACAGGTGGAGGAAAAACTGGGAAGAGAAATGAGAGAGATGCAAGAAAAGCATGAAAAATGGGTCAATACCCTGCTAAAGGAGACCCCAAAAAATGCTGAAGAAAATAACACCTTGAAAAACAGGCTTACTCAATTGGCAAAAGAGGTTCAAAAAGCCAATGAGGAGAAGAGTGCTTTCAAAAGCAGAATTAGCCAAATGGAAAAAGAGGTTCAAAAGCTCACTGAAGAGAATAGTTCTCTCAAAATTAGAATGGAGCAGATGGAGGCTAATGACTTTATGAGAAACCAAGACATCACCAAACAAAACCAAAAGAATCAAAAAGTGGAAGAGAATGTGAAATATCTCATTGGAAAAACAATTGACCTGGAAAATAGATCCAGGAGAGACAATTTAAAAATTATGGGACTACCTGAAAGCCATGATCAAAAAAAGAGCCTAGATATCATCTTTCGCGAAATTATCAAGGAAAACTGCCCTGATATTCTAGAACCAGGGGGCAAAATAAGTATTGAAGGAATCCATTGATCACCGCCTGAAAGAGATCCAAAAAGAGAAACTCCTAGGAACATTGTGGCCAAATTCCAGAATTCTCAGGTCAAGGAGAAAATATTGCAAGCAGCTAGAAAGAAACAATTCCAGTATTGTGGAAATACAATCAGGATAACTCAAGATCTAGCAGCTTCTACATTAAGGGATCGAAGGGTGTGGAATAGGATATTCCAGAAGTCAAAGGAACTAGGGCTCAAACCAAGAATCACCTACCCAGCAAAACTGAGTATAATACTTCAGGGGAAAATATGGTCTTTCAATGAAACAGAGGACTTTCAAGCACTCTAGATGAAAAGACCAGAGCTGAAAAGAAAATTTGACTTTCAAACACAAGAATGAGAAGAAGCATGAAAAAGTAAACAGCAAAGAGAAGTCATAAAGGACTTACCAAAGGTGAACTGTTTACATTCCTACATGGAAAGACAATATTTGTAACTCTTAAAACTTTTCAGTATCTGGGTAGTTGGTGGGACCACACACACACATACACACACACACACACGTACACGTGTGCACACACACATACACACATGCACGCACATACAGAGACAGAGAGCACAGAGGGAATTGAATAGGATGGGACCATATTTTAAAAGAAATTAAGGTAAATGGAGAGAGAGAAATGTAGTGGGAGGAGAGAGGGTGAAATGGAATGGGGTAAATTATCTCTCATTCAAGAGGCAAGTAGGAGACTCTTTAATGGAGGGAAAAAGAGGAGAGCTGAGAAAAAAACATGAAGTTTACCCTCATCACATTTGACTAAAGGAAGGAATAAAATGCACACTCATTTTGGTATGAAAACCTATCTTACAATACAGGAAAGTGGGGGAGAAGGAGATAAGCAGGGTGGGGGGGATGATGGGAGGGAGGGCAATGGGAGGAGGGAGCAATTTGAAGTCAACACTCAGGGGAGGGACAGGATCAAAAGACAGAATAGAAACAATGGGGAGCAGGATAGGATGGAGGGAAATACAGTTAGTCTTACACAACACGACTATTATCGAAGTCATTTGCAAAACTACACAGATAGGGCCTATATTGAATTCCTTGCCTTCTCAAAGGGAATGGGTGGGGAGGGAGGGATGGGGAGAATTTGGAACTCAAAGTTTTAGGAACAACTGTTTAGTATTGTTCTTGCTTCTAGGAAATAAGAAATACAGTTAATGGGGAATAGAAAGTCATCTGGCCTTACAGGACAAAAGAGAAGATGGGGACAAGAGAAGGGAGGGACGATAGAAGAGTGGGCAGGTTGGTGATAGAGAAAATTAGAATGCTTGGTGTTTTGGAGTGGGGGGAGGGGATAAAAGGGGAGAAAATTTGGAACCCAAAATTTTATGAAAATGAATGTAAAAAGTCAAATAAATAAATTTATATAAAGAATAAAAAAAAAAGAACCTCAGGCCTGGAGTTCGGATGAACCAAATTCACACCCACCCTCAAACACGTGCTGTCGGTGTGACCCTGAGCAAGTCACTTATCCTCTATTTCCTTCAATTTCCTCATCTATACAATGAAGATCATAGGAGCATCTACCCCTTGGGGTTGTTATGAGAATCAAATGAGATAGTAATTATGAAGTGCTTAGCACATTGAAAGTGCTATGTAGATGTTTATGATGATGATGATGATGATGATGGCTGTGCCTGTCACTGTACCCATTCTCAAAGCCCTTGGCACTTGATAGGACCCTCTGAAGTTCACACTCCTCTAGGATAGCCTTTGAGGACTCAGGGTCACCTCCATACCATGACAGGACATCAGAGGAGGACTTCAGAGTTTCATTAACATAGCCACCACAAAATGGTGTCATGGGTTGGATGGGGTGAGGACACGCCTGCTGTTGTCTCCCTCCAGTCAGAAATCCATCCCTTGCATGCAGTGGGTTTCATGGGATCCTAGACATAGATCTGGAATGGGCTTCTGAGGCATTCAAATCTAACCTTTTCATCTTACATTTGGGGAAACTGAGGTCTAGGGATTTAAAATTACTTGTTCAGACTTGCACAGAAAGTAGTTGTCAGAGGTGAGGTTTGAACTCAGATCCTTTAACTATAGGGTTCCTTTCATTCTGCCACATCTAACTTCCTCCAACCCACCATCTGTACCTGCTTCAGAAATTATTGATTGTGGTTATGGCAGCTAAGGGATGCCACAGTGCATAGAGTGCTGGGTCATTTTCCTGAGTTTACATTCAACCTCACACACTTATTAGCTGTATGACCCTGAGCAAGTGACCTAACCCTGTTTGCCTCAGTTTCCTCATCTGTAAAATGAGCTAGAGAAA
This sequence comes from Bettongia penicillata ogilbyi, assembly GCA_023548195.1. Taxonomy (NCBI): domain Eukaryota; kingdom Metazoa; phylum Chordata; class Mammalia; order Diprotodontia; family Potoroidae; genus Bettongia; species Bettongia penicillata. The sequence goes on from JAJHZJ010000496.1 coordinate 979,928, forward strand.
GAAATGGCAAACCACCCCAGTATCTCTGCCAAGAAAATCCCATATGGCATTACGAAGTGTCAAACACAACTCAGCAACAACAATGCTTCAAGCAGTGAATAAATAAGCATTTATTAAGCACCTACAACATACCAGGCACTAAATACATAAGCATTTATTGAGTGTCTACCCTGTGCCAAACCCTGTGCTATAGCGCCTCTAGAACTATTTTCTGTTCCAGAGCCTAGTTCAATTTCCATAATTCTAAGCATTTAGAGCATATGATCTAGCAAACCAAATAGGCATATATATACATATGTACACATATATTTAAAAATAATAAAGTAGAATCAATGAACTTCTAAAATATATTTTCATGATAGATTTATTTTATTTGAGTGGTGGCTTTTAGCATCCAATCTCAGGGACTCAGGTTCTATATAATAGATTACATGATGAGTACAGGTGAGCAGAATAGATAGGGGATGGAGCCACGGCATCAGGAAGCCCTGGGTTCCAGTTCTGTCTCTGAAACCCACGAATCTGTGCCCATGAACAGATTACCTAGGCAACTTTTTGAAGTCGGTCAATGTCAAAGAAGCTGTTGATCTGATTGTCATTGGTAGAGGGAGTTAATACACCAGGTATTTCCTACCCTGCTGAAAATCCAGTTTGAGAAGAGACATTTAAAAAAATAAAAATGTTCCATAATATAGTGGAGAGGCATAATTGGGGTGTGACTATAGAAAGAGCTGGACTTGGAGAAGACCTGGTTCAAGTCAGCCCTGAGATGGGCACTGACCCATGGCATCAGATGAGTCACTTAAACATTGCAGTACCTCCAGGGCACACTCAAAGATCAGCAAATCATTACTTTGTGGTTGGAAGGACCACAGAAGCAATTTAGTTCAATCTCTCATTATACAGATGGGGAAACTGAGGCCAAAAGAGATGATATGCCTTGCCCAAAGTCACATAAGTAATATGTAACAAAGTGGGAATTTGAACTCAGATCCCCTAACTCTAAATCCAATGAATTTAGAGGCAGCTAGAGGACATAGCGGGCAAGAAAACTGCACTTGGAGTGAGGAAGACTTGAGATCAAATCATACCTCATACATCATTATCTGTGTGATACTGGTAAGTCAGTTGATGTCCCTCAGCCTCAGTTTCTCCATGTATAAAATGAGGATAATAAGAGCTCCTACCTCACAGAGTGTTTGCGAGGATATAAAGAAATAACATACGCACACTTTGCAAACCTTGAAAGTTAATTTATTGTTATTATTACGAAACTTTCCAGAAAAGCCAAAAGTGAATTGCTAACTTGCTTTGGAATAAGTCTATACAAACAATTAAATCAAACATCTCAGCCAGAAAACAAAGAAAAACAATAGAATGTGCTCAACCCTAAAAGACAAATGGGATTATCTAACTAGACCCATCTATGTAATCTGTATAAAGAAACTGACTAATTTTGTTTTGAAATCTTTATATGAAATCAACAATAGCTCTGCCAGAGAAACCCCACTTTTCAGAAGTCTCTCTTTTTGGGTTTATAACTCATAATCAAAAACTGGAATTTTGCATCTGAAAGGTTCTGGGATGTAACATTATAATGTCATAATGCTATACTTAAGGGTCAGAAGCAGTTTCCATTCTAAATTTTCTCTCAAAATCTCAAAGCCCAATGAAATAGCACGTACAGGCAAAAATAATCTAACCATTTTGGAGATCAGAAGTTGTTGTGTTGCTTTTTTCCTAAATAAAGCAACAACGAAAACATTTTTATTGGCTGAAAATGCCTTTCTCACTTTTCTTATCCAGACAACTTGAGTCAGGGGGGTAGAAACAAGCAAAATTGTTTTTTAAAAAAAGTTTTTGTTGTTTGTTTTAAAACCAATTGGAGCCTGAACCTTGAATTCTCAATTAATTGCTTACCCACCCCTTTCCACTGGAATTAAATGATTGTTTCATGACATACCCCATTCAGAGCAGCAGGGGAGAACTGGGTTTGGGACTTAGCCTACAGGGTCCCAGTAAGATTGAGATGTCTCATGCAGAATGCAATGAATCTCACCAGGATCAAATGGCATTCAGTTACTAGCAGATTATAGAGTAAGCCTACAATTTGCATGATGTATCTGAGCTCATGACTTAGCACCCCATGGGGTAAAAGACGTTTGGAAGTTTTCATCTGTCTTGACACAGTAAGACAACCCTTTATGTATTTCCCCAACTCCTGCTGGGTCCAGGTCTCAGAGGCTGGTGTCGTTCATCCTTAACTATAAACTTCCTTTATTTGCAGCCTTCACTTTCACTTTCCTTTACTGGGGGGGAGGGGGAAGGAGAGGATATATAGTACACATATATACATGCTATGTGTATATATAAACACACGTATAAATACATATAAGTAGCCATGTAAACATGCGAACACACGCATATATGCATGTGTAAGTTCTGGAATTTTATTGGCATTCTGGGAACTCGTGGAGAGGAAACGTTCTCCACCAGTTCAGTTCTGAAACTGCTTTGCAATATATTGTCTTAGATCAGGGGATTTTAACCCTATTTTTGTGCCCTGGCAATCTGGAAAAACTGATAAAGCGCTTCACAGAATTAAGTTTTTAAATGCACAAAATAAAATGTGTAATATTACAAAGGAAATAAGTTATATTGAAATACAGTTATCTATCATTAAAAAATGCCTAGAGGCACCAAGAGTTTCAGGGCCTCACAGCTGGCAGCTGGTGGCACAGGCTTGGAGTCAGAAATCTGGACTCAGATGCTTACCAACTGTGTGACTCTGGGCAAGTCACTTAAGCTCTGTTTGCCTCAGTTCCCTCTACTTTCAAATGGCATCTACCTTGAAGCATTGTTGTAAAGAGTCAATGAGAAAATAATTGTAAAAGAACTTAGTGTCTGGCACATAGTAGGCTCTATATAAATACTTATTTCCTCCCTTCTCTCTGTCAGAGTCAGTATATGTCCAAGAACCCATTGTGCTTTCTTTCTCCATCCATTCCATTCAAAAGTACAACACATTTCTGGAATGAACTAAAGCATTTCAAATCTTAGTAGGGAACCATTGTGCTTAACCTCTCTCTCTATTCATAGCCTGTGATTATTTCAACATGAATCCTTTTCCTCCTTTCCACTTCATTCCATAGCCACCTCTCAACGTTAGGCTCCATAGTCAACCCCGGAATGTAAAATGTGCATTCCTAGTCACTGATACACACAGGGGATTCCTAATAGCTTTAATAGAAGAGGATCACAGATTTTAGAGATGGAAAGGAGTTTGAGGTCATCTATTCCAACTGCCTTACTTTATTTTTTTTAATATATAACATTTTATTTTTCCCCAACTACATGTCAAAACAATTTTTAACATTTGGGTTCTTTTAAGTTTTAAATTCCAAATTCTATTTCTCCCTCCCTCTTTCCCTTCTCCCTTCCCTAAGATGGCAAATAATCATACATAGGTTGTACATGTGCAATCATGTAAAACATTTCCATATTAGTCATTTTGTACAAGACTAGAATAAAAAAAAGAAAGTCAAAAATAGCATGCTTCAGTCTGTATTTAGATAATATCAGTTCTTTTTCTGGAGGCAAATAGTATGCTGGATCCTTAGTCCTTTGGGATTGTCTTGGATCGTTGTATTTAAAACAGCTAAGTCATTCACAATTCTTCACCAAACAATATTGCTGTACTGTGTACAAACATTCTCCTGATTCTCATCACTTCAGCTTGTATCGTTCATGCAAGTCTTTCCAGGTTTTTCTGAAATCATCCTGCTTGTCATTTCTTACAGCACAATAATATTCCATTACAATCCTATGCCACAACATGTTTAGCCATTCCTCAGTTAATGGGCATCCTTTTGGTTTCCAATTCTTAGCCACCACAAAAAGAGATGCTATAAATATTTTTACAAGTGGGTTCTTTTCCCTTTTTCGGATATCTTTGGGATACAGACTGGATCAAAGGGTAGGTACAGTTTTATAGCGCTTTGGGCAGAGTTCCAAACTGCTCTCCAGAATGGTTGGATCAGTTCACAACTCCACCAACAGTGTGTTAGTACCTCAGTTTTCCCACATCCCTTCAAATATTTATCATTTTTCCTTTTTACTTTATGATCAAACAAGATAATATATGTAAAAAACTTTGCAAACCTAAAACACTATAAAAACTCTGGCTATTAAAGTATTAATATTTTCATGTTAAGGAAACTGAGACAAAGAGGTTGATTTATCCAAGGTTACACAGGTAGAAAGAAACAGAGATAAGACCATCAATTTAGAACTGCAAACTTAGAGATCACCCAATCCAACCCTCTCATTTTACATATGAGGAAACTGAGGCCTAGAGAGACTTTCTGGCATTTCGAGGTCCCATAGGGAAGAAGCTGTCAAGGCAGAATTTGAATCCAAATCTTCTAGCCCTCAGAGCTAAAACTCTTACCACTCTTCCATATTGTCTCCCAATTTGTACACAGACATTCAAAAAAATCCATCACCTGGCCTCATAAGCCTATGTAGAGAATTCAAGTATGTCTTGAAGAATGAGGAAGGATTCTAAATCTAGAACTGAAAGGACTAGGATAGTCCAACTCCTCATTTGAAACAGAGGAGGAGAGTTAGGCCCAATCAAATTAAGAGATGTTGTTCAAAGTCACAAAGACACCAAGTCTCAGAGCTGGCATTTGAGTGGGAGTCCTCTGACTTCCGAGTTAATGATCTCTCCTTTCTACCATATTGTTGGTCTAAGCAAAGATATTCTATTTCATTCTTTATTATGTGGGTTTGGGAAATAGGTGTGTGTGTGTGTGTGTGTGTGTGTGTGTGTGTGTGTGTGTGTGTGTGTGTGTATTGTATGCATGTGTGTGTGTCTGAGAAAGGGAAGAGACAGCATCATAGACCAAGAGCTGGGAGGGACTTCTAATCCAACCCCCTCATCTTTATAAAAAAGGCAATTAAAGATCCAGGAAGACTGAGTGAGTTGCTCAAAGTTAATAACAAAAATCAGCATATATAAGATGCTTTAAGATTTACAAAGCACTTTACATATATCTCATTTTATAGAAACATATAGGAAGGTCAGAATTAGAACCCAGAACCTGTGACTACAAATGTATTCATCGCTTTCACAGTCATTAATAGGGTGGAGTAACTGAGGCTTAGAGACACCAAAAATTAGAGGCACAAAAATTTGGCAGATGCTCCTTCAGCAGCTGAGACATCTCTACAAAACCTAATTCACCATCCCAACACTACTATATGTATTATTTTCAAATTATTAATTAGAAAGTTAATTTGTGGCCCATTTTCTCATGCTGCTTGTCTGGGCAACAAAATACTTATAGCTTTCCCCTTTGCCTTTGCAAACTCTGACTCTTAATAAAAAATGAAATTTATAAGATCACAAATCTAGACCTGTAAGGAATCTTGGACCAACTCTTCTTAAACTATGGGTTGCTATCCCATCTGGGGTTGAGAAAAATTTGGCAACAGTAAAAGTTTTCTGAACACATAGTGACCAAAAATTAATTAAAAATCAAACGCATAATGAATCTGAGGTGTTTCTGGCAGCATTTGCCCATATTACATAGTGAAACTGAACTTCAGCCTCAGTTCTGAATACAAAGCATGCGCAGTTTGCCCTGCACAGGCCCTCAGGCCATATAACACCAATGAATGCTGTAGAAAAGGGGAAAGGGTTTGTGAACAGGAAAAGTTTAAGAAATTAGGCTACTGAATCCAAAGCTCTTATTTTATAGATAAGGGAACTGAGGTACATGGAAATTAAATGTCTTGCCTATCATCTCACATGAAGCATAGATTCCAAGGTGGGATTTGAACCCAGGTTCTCTGACTCCAGAGACAATGTTCTTAATACTGTATGTTGCTGGCTTCCCCTAAGTCCTAATGTAGTGTTATGTCCTATCAACTCTAGTTTGTTCTTTTTAAAAAAGGATTTGAGGCATAAATAAAATTACCCACATTTATGGAACTCTTTACCATTACAATTGTCTTACAATTACAATGTCATTATAAATACTATGATTTACAATGGTAGGATGAAAAAAATGGAGAGGAACATGATTAGCAATAGTACCCCTCATGATATGAATGAGGATGCATTTGCTGCATTGAAGAGTCCTGTGATATAATAGTATAAATACTCCAGTTGGGGAAACTGAGGCTCAGAAAGTCTAAATGACTTGGCCTTGGTCTCATCTGGTTAAGTATTAGAAGCAACACTTGAACTTCACAATGGGATCTTAAAATTACAAATCCTTCCAAGCCTCCATAACTGCTTGCCTAAGTCAGAAGTGCACCCAAAATTGGTGACCCTGTTCACATTGTTGCATTCTCTCCTAAACCATCTTGTCACTGCAGGAAAAGCAGAGGTGAATTCTTACTGTGGATTTCTCTGAGGTTGGTGAAACTGACCACCCCAAGTCACTGGAAACTAAGTAAGAACCCAAATTATTAGGAACTTAGTGAGATCTTAGGATCAAGACCTTCAATAAATCAAGATGTTTCCAGCAGAAAGGTCAATGACTAGGTACAAATAAGCCTTTGTACTGAATACAGATCAAATGAACTCCAAGTATTTTAAATGAGTTCATATGTACACTGGTCATAACCCAAATCTGCAGAATACTGTGTCTTCTAGATTCTCTTAACAATCAGTTAATAAGTGTTGATTAAGTAGCTACTGTATGACAGGCACTTCATTAAGGACAAGTGATACAAAGAAAAAAATGAAACAATACCCACTCTCAGAGAGCTTACATTTTATTGGGAAGAACAACATATATACAAATAAGTTGACACAAAATGTATACAAAGTAAACCCAGAGTCATTTCAAGTAGTTGGGAAGTGGAGGGGAAAAGATCAAGAAAGCACTACTTCACATTAGGCATCACTTTTTCAATGAGTAGCTTAAGCATACAGCTAAAGTATCAGAAATCCCAAGAACCCTAATCATGACATCATAAGATTAAGAAGATTTTATAGGTGGAGAAACTCAGAGGTATAGAAACTTGTTTAAGGTGATTGTCAATAGTAGCTGGTAGGTCATGAGTACCTGCCGTGAATAAAATATTGCAGGATATGAAAAATGTTGCCCATCCTTTAAAAGCTTTCTGTGGAGCAGAGGAGATGGGCAATATAAATGTATGAAGCAGTGTATAGTGTCAAATTGATGTCACTCAAGACAGCTAGGTGGTACCATAATGCATAGAGTTCTGGAAAGACCTGAGTTCAAATCCAACCTCAGATGCTTATAAGGTGAGTGATCCTGGGCAAGTCATTTAGTCTCTTTTTGCCTCAGTTTCTTCAACTATAAAATGGAGATAATAACAGCATCTACCTGCCAAGGATGCATGAGACTCAATATTTGTACAGTGCTTAGCACAGTTCTTGGCACACAGTAGGCTCTATATGAATGCTTAATCTTTCTCCCCCTTCCCACCACATCACATCCCCATTCTGTCCCTAGACATTATAGGAGTACAGAGAAGTAATAAGAACATTGGGCAGAGTCCAAGGACCTGAGTTCAAATCCCTAGAGAGGTAGCCAAATACAGTGAAAAGTCCCTGTTCAAATTCCAGCTCTGACTGAGTTAACCTGGAAGGGCTTCTCAACTGGTCTGGGATTGGAGTTGAGCCCAGTGGAAATGGTGGGGTTTCAAAAGGCAGAGACAAAGAAGGACATCCCAAGCCAAGTAGCAAGATAGTATTAGGCCTGAGGGCCAATGTGGACTGAGCATAGTTTGTCAGGTGGGATATATGACTGGAGAAGTAGTTTGGGGCCAGATTGTTGAAGACTAGAATGACAGCCTAAGATGTCAATAGTAGAGATACAAATAAGAACCAGGTCATCCACTCAAAACCTACCATCATGGCAACAGTGGGAAGAGAAGTAGATTTGGACTCCAAAGAACTGGATTTAGAATCCTGACTTTATCATTCACTACTTGTGGGATATTAGTCAAGTCACTTAATGCCTCTGGGCCTTAGCTTCCTCAATGAAATCTTTCTCAGGAAAGAGACTATTGGAATTTTGCCTTTGGATTCCCAGCACCCAGCACAGTGACTAGAACATAGAAGATGCTTAATAAATGCTTGCAGATTAACTGATTCATAGAATGAAGGGGCAACTAGGTGGCCCAGTGAATAGAGTCCTAGGCCTGGAGTCAGGAAGGCTCATATTCCTAAGTTTAAATCTGACCTCAGACGTATATTAGCTGTGTGATCCTGGGTAAGTCACTGAACCCTGTTTGCCTCAGTTTCTTCATGTGTAAAATGAGCTGGAGAAAGGAATGGCAAATCACTCCAGTATCTTTGCCAAGAAAATCCAAAATGGGGTCACAGAGTCAGATCTGACTGAAACATCAGCAACAAAAAAATGAGAGGGTGAGACTAAATTACCTCTAAGGGCTCTTGTAGATCTAATTCTTTGTGTGTGTGTATGCGTGTGTTTGCTAGATCACACTCAGAAATGTGTTACCTTTCTGTATTGTGTTACTTCAGTCTCATTGTTAATGGACAAAATACATGATGTCATGATCAGGGTTGAGTCCCTTGGCCTTTGTTTCAAATTCCTAGTCTATCACATTTATAATGGGCATCATATTGCTCTCCTTCTCAATGGAGGGGGAGGTGCTAGAAGAAGAGAGAGAACTTGAAACTCAAAATGTTTTAAAATGAATGTTAAAAATCAATAAATTGATTGTAAATAAATGAATGAACAAATGGGTAAATAGAGCAAACACCTAATCCATTCAGAAATCCCTTGAGATAGAGATTTTTTTGTGTCAAAGATCCCTTTGGCAGTCTGGGGAAGCCTACTATCATTTTCTGCAAATATTTTTAATGCATAAAATAAAATCTATAGGATTACAAAGGAAAACAATTATATTGAAATACACAGTCATCAAAAAAATTGTTTTGAATTCACAAGCCCCAAGCAAAGAAACCCTGCAAAGCAAAGAAACCCTGCACTAAGATTTCTAGGCATGCCTGGTACTCAGAAACCACATCTCCTGAAAACAGAGTTTGTAATGGTCATCTGAGTGAAAAAGTTTTATGTTCAAACAACCTATAAGCACATAAAGCCTGCTGTCCTCTGGGTACACCGAATTAATGTATACATTCATCCTTCATTCTCCAAAGCATTAAAATGATGGGATCTAAATGATGGGTCTTGAATTAAAGTAATAGGATCACAGATCTGGAGCTATTATATGGTGCTTTCAGATTTCTAATTATTCCAAGATTGAATTCACACCTACATATAAAATACAGGTTTTACATATGAGGAAACTGAGACCCTGAGATAGTAAATGACTTGGCCAGGGTCACCCAAAGTCAGGATTCAAACCTAGGTTCTCTGGTTCCAAATCCAAAACTCCTTTCTCCATACCACTCTGCCAACCTGGTTTTCTATCTCCTTACTTTCAGAGCACAACATGGCATCCAGGTGGTGCCAGATGAGATGGGCACCTCCCATCACCTTCTATTTCTTCCTTCGTAGTAGTCAAATGAGTAGTCTCTCCTCTCCCCCAGAATTCTGCCTTGCAGGGAGGTGAGGGAGATGGGGACCAATGGAAACCTTTAAAAAAAAGACAAGTCTCCTAAATATTTCATTTTTGTGCCCGTAGAACAACATCATCATTGATCTAATAAGTATCTTAGGTGAGATTTCAACCCATAGCTTCATGATGCTAAGTTCAGAGCTCTATCTACTCTACCACACTGCCCACAGGGAAATTTTTGTAAAACTGAGTAACTAAGGACCTATCTGATTATGTTAACCAAAAGCATGTTTCTTAATAAACAGGATGAGAGCAATAGAAATAATAAGTTATTCCAGAAAGGTAGTTTTTGAAAAATCTGGAATCTGACTAAAACTGCTTTGCTTCTCACTCCCCCCCCAACCCAGGCACATAATGAAACAGTTCTTTACCCACAAAAAAGTTCTACCAATAATGCAAAGGAATACAACTCCAAGAAAAATACTCCCCCATTTTAATCATGGCTATTATTTTTGTAAAATGAAAATGGCTAAGATCATTGTAATCTATTTTAAGGTTTTTGTGGGTTGGTGGGATTATTTTTTTCTTGGCTCGGAGCTCCCCACGTTACCAGCCAAATGTTTATGGGTTTTGCTATGTGCCATTTCCAATCCTAACAAAAAAAAAAAAGTACTTTGTACACATAAAGCAAATTCCACTTTCTTTTTCTAACAGCTCCAGATGAGGACCCATACTTTCAAGAGATCTAGAGAGTACTTGTTTTTAAAACCATGGATTGTCAAACAAATATATTTTCTCCACAGAAATCTGATACCTGCATGTGCATGCGTATGCACCTAGACACATGAAAACAACCTGTATCCTCGTGATTATGTTTCACCTGGGTACATACATAACAATTACTGACTTGCACATAGTGATTCAGAGTCCTTTCCATAACATTACTTGAGCCTCACAACAGTCCTTCGAGGTAGGTGCTATTATCATGCTTATTTTTCAGGTGAGAAAAACTGGAGCTCAGAAGGGGAAAATGACCAGAATCACTGAAATATTAAGTTTCAGAAGTGGAATTAGAACCTCAGTCTTCTTGACTCACTGTCTGGCATTCCATTCACTATTTCTCCTTCCCTCTTTTGAAGATGTATAAGGAAGCCTCATTTAAGACCGTAGATGCAAAAACACACATCAACCTAGAGAGACAGTACTCCTACTTAAGATGTCTGGTTACCCAGATAGCACAAGCTTACTTGTATTGGGAAACAGGAAAACAAGCAGCCATTTATAGCAACAACAGCAAAACTTTCACTTGAGCCTAATTGTGGTCCTATGGTCAAAGTGATTAAGGATCTACAAGGGAATGCCCGATTTGAGCCTCCTTTTAGAAATGATTAATATTTAACTGACTTCCAAAACTTAGCTTTTCTTGTAACTATGATTTGAGATGAGTTTGAACAGAGCTACCCAGGAAAGGAAGGGTTCACTTTAATATCCCTGCCCAAATATCCATAATCCATGCCCTTTCTCTACACATATAGGAAAGAGAAGACTGGCCAGGAAAATTGCATTGAATTCTGTTTGTGTTTATTTATAAAGAAAGGGGTAAAAAAAAAATCAGTCTCACAGGCCAATGTAATAAGATGCTGTAGCTTTTATGAAAGAGGTGAAATAATTTTAAACACAGACACACAATGAGTTTATTTATTTAGAAACTTGTTAAATAGAGTCTGGGAATTCAAATATTCAATGTTGACATTGTACAGAACTGGCTGGAAGCCAGAAGCCCAGTCTCTAGAGGGACCCATTGGACAAGGAATCCAGGATTTTGTCTCCTCCCACTTGAGTCTAAATAGGTAAAAGTCATTAGTTATACCCACAGCAATATCTGAATCTCAGTCAAATTAGCAGGCCTAGCCAGGGAAACTTCAAAGGCAAGTAAGTGTGTTTAGCTTTTTAGTCCTGAAGCTGTGGCAATATGTCACACTTTTGAAAGAGTTTTGTAAACAGTTCCTTCCCTTTGTAGAAACATTTCTTAAGTTTCTTGTAGGCCCTGTAAGCAATGTTAATTAACAAGGATTACATTTTTCATTGGAGGAGGGGGAGAATGCCAATCTGTGTTTGCAAACTATGTGGTGAGCTTGAAGGGAGGGAAGAGGAGGGGGGGAGTATTTTTCTCCCTCAAGTTCTCTCTTCTTTACTTATTTGTTTCCTCCTCTCTCCCTCCCCCCACCACACACACACATACACACACACACACACACACACAATGTGGTGAGCAGAGGCAAACTTCAGCTACTTGGAGTAGTCAAATGGTTAACCCACAGCCCAGTGAAAATGTGCTTGGCATCTTCATAATAGGATTGTCCTATGGACCACCCTCACCCCACACACCCACCCCCCCATTCCTCCACCCCCGTCTCTGAGTAGTAGCTTCCTTCAGGGTCTGCCTGAGTTGCAAGGGAGGCATCTAAGGGCCAAGGCAAGGAAGGGTCTGGGTGTCCAGACACAGAGGAATGGCACAGTGCAGGCATACATCCCAGGGGAAGAGCTGTCCAGATACCATAGCACTTCTCAGGTTGGAAGAGGACAGAATTATTTTCTTTCTCAAGTTATTTGGAGCCAAGGGCTTCCTGCCTGCAGGACCATGTCAGTGGCTATAGAGCTGAAGGCCTAAATCACCACCAGTGTCCCATTCTGCCTTTAAGGCCCCTTTTCTGAGTCCCAAAAATCACCCGCCACATCACCACCGTATCACTACCATTCTTTGTTCCACTTGGGACCAGCCTAAATCCTGGGAGAATTGAGGGATGGAGTGGTGAGGGCCTATCCTATCTGCAAGGAAAGAAGGGGGAAAAAAGGTCCCAATCCTTGGGAAGACATCATCAGAGACTCTGAATCCTTGGGAAACTGGAATAAAAGGCAGTGTTTGGGAAGAGACCCAAATCATTTCCCGTGGTTCCCCTCAATGCACTCAAATGGAGATGATATGGGGAAGGAAATTGGCCTGACCCAGGAGAGAAGCCATCATTCCCCTTTCTTCCCACCCCCAAGAATGGAGGCAGTGAGCCCTAGATACCTGCATCTCCTGGCCCTTCCATACCAGGCCCTGGAGTAACCTTGGCTAACCTGATATTGCCTTCTGGAAACCCTCTAGTGGGGCAAACTATTCAGAAAGAAAAGACTTACAAATCAGTCTCCTCAACCTTATTAGAAAGTTTCCCTGGGGGAAAAAAAAAACTTTTTCTATACATATATGTATATGTGCATGTATATATTATACATAGCACACATATTATACATACATATGTTTATTGTATATTTGCAATTCATATTGCAATAGACCCCTTCACGGTGAATGTATTTTGGTTGTCAGTATCAAGAGCATTAAGGTGAAGGGAGTGGGGAAAGCTATCAAGCTCTGGAGAGCCTGTTTCCTAATAGAAGCTGAAAAACAAACACATTCTCATTCTCTCTCTGTCTCTGTCTCTGTCTCTGTCTCTCTCTCTCTCTCTCTCTCACACACACACACACACACACACACACACACAGCTGTCCAGAGAAGGCTGAGAATTTATATCCCCAACAAATGAACATATAAGAATAAAAAACCAGGGCCTTCCTGCCTTCTCCCGTTTCCAGCTAATGAACCATCTCTCTGCCCGATGTCTGTGTGTGTGTGTGTGTATGTGTGTGTATGTGTGTGTGTGTGTGTGTCTGGGGTGGGGGGGAGAAGTGAAACGCTTTATTAACCTTTGCCTAAACTCAGACACTTTTTTTGGCTAAATGCACACAGACACACACACACACACACACACACACACACACACACACACAAATGTTGTAGGAGACTATTTACAGCAAGTGCCAAATGCAATAAAGAAGCACTAAGCCCCGGGTAATGGTAAAGAAATGGCAAATAAACAGCCTTTCTAGAAGGGGGACTCTCCACCCGGACAGGGCCAGCGCTCCCCTCTTTGAAAAACAAATTCCAGGACAGAGTCTTAAACAGGCAAATAAACTTGGCAGCTCTGTTTTTCAATCAGGGGCTTTTAAGGACTAGAGGAAGGCACATTATAGGTTCTGGGAAAAGGGCGGGGGGAACCCTGCTGAAACCTGGGCGCGTGTTATTTTATTATCTCAGATGTTGAGGATGGGAGTGGGGGAAACTCTAGAGAGTTCGGGACCTACCTTGACGACTAGACTGACTGTTTTAAAAAAAAAAAAAAAAAGCGATAAAGTGTAAAAGTAACAAGTGCCCCCCCCCACGTGTGTCCTGCTAATCTGATTGCCTTCTGTCTCTTTACGAGACTACTGGGTGGGGGGGGTGGGGGGGAACGCCCTAAAAACTCCAAGTAGATTGTTCTACAGACTGCTCATTGCTGAGATGGAGATCCTGAGAAGTGTCACTGTAGCCAAATTAAGAAGGGGCTGCTTTAGGCTTTTTTTTCTTAGGTATATAGGTGGAAGGAGCTCTAGAAACTTCGGTCATACCCGGCCCCAACTCCCACCTTTTGCTCGGCTGAAAGAATTCTCTCCCATTGGCATTTCTAGGTCGATGCTGGTGCCCACCCCCACCCCTAATTGTTTAGAAACTTGGGATCAGGCTGAAATACCTGTCTTGCTCAGAGGCACTAGAATGGGGCTCTAGGATCCTTCCCTAGTTTGACATTTCTTTTTCTTTTCTCCAATGTTATGTTAAGTGCCAAGTGTTTAGGCTGTGCCTTCAAGATAGTCAGGAGTCTTGAGATCCCCTTTACTTATTTTCAAACTAAGGTTTAAAATCCCCCTAAACAAATTCCAACATGGCTTTGTTTATGCTATTGTATTTCGGATAATCTTGTCTAAAAAAAAAAAAATCAAGCCCTCCAATTAGTACCTGAGTGGTTCTTTCTTTCTGAGGAAAAGGAAGATCAACGCGTTCTCGGAATTATGTCTTCTGACTAACAAGAACTCGGCTGAGTCCGGGTAACTTCAGATGAAGTAGGAGAGTTACGGAGTGTTCGACAACTAGTAAATATCACCCTTGCTGGAAGCAGTTCTATCGTGGGCAAAATATTGTATTTTGATGTGATTTGTTTCCAGTATAATTTTAAAAACAAACAAAAAAGGACCGGGAGTAGAGGTGGTTCTATTCTATTGGATAGAATAAATTGCCTTATTCTCTTTTTTTTCTGAACAAAGCAAAAGAAGGTGAGGGGGTGGGGGAACGCCCGGTTTGAAATATTAGCTACAAAGTTTTCTTGTTAGAAGGATTGAATTTCAGGGGTCTCCTCGACTTAGCCATGAAGCTGACACGCTATTGAAGGGAAAGGAAATGGTGTTTCAAAATACAAAAATCCGAGGTTTTAATATGATTTCCTTTATTATCCAGATTGTAACTGAAGGATTATAGGATGCAGTGGCGCATCTGTCTAGGAAAGACGGCGGGAGAAAGCAGCCACAACGAAAGAGAAGTGAAATCCAGAAACAAAGTTTTTAGATGTTGGGATCCAGTTATCAAGAAATCAACAGCAATACCTTTGGCCACAGTAAATAAAACAAATGATCTCGCACCGGATGCAGTGCAATTATTATCAGATCACAAAGAATTCTCTGTACATTTATTTATGCTTTATGGGTGCTAGGTTGTGTCTGGGGAAGAAAAACACTTAGCATTGACTCAGGTCTTGTACATACAGTTAAATACAAATCGTTTTTGAAGTTTCGAAGAAAATTTAAGGAAATAAAAATAGGTCGGCTTTGCCTTTTCCCTTTCATTTCTGAGCAAACTGAGTAATAAGACAAGAAGTTGTTTCCTCTTCTATCCAGCACAACTTAGAAAGCTTTCATCTGCCATCTTCCCCAATGTTTTCATTGTGGATTGAAGGCTGCACGCCTGAAAGTATATGTGAATGTGAATCTGTATTCATGTGTAGGTCTGTGTATGTGTCTAGATGCGTGTGTATATACTTGTATATGTGTGTATTTCAGACGAAAATCAAGCCATCAACCTCATTTGAAAGCACACAATAAAGGCAGCAAGAAGCGAATTTTGACACTCGCAGCTAAATTAAATGAACGGTATCCAAAGGAGAAACAGATGTACCGATTACCGAAATAACCTCAGTCTTTATATCGGTCTCTAAGACCCAGGCGAGAAGAAATTTATGCGTGAGTGTGAGTCTGCCTGTATGAGCAGGCTGAGTGTAGGAGCCAAACTGTACCAACTCCTGGAAAGGCGCCTGGAAATGACAACACTGAGACCGACTTGAGAGAGGGGTTCCCGAAGCCTGAGGAAGAGGAGGGTGAGAGCAGAACCTGCCTGGGAGCTGGTTGGCTCAGGGACGCCGGACTTCTCCGTCTGCCTGGCTCCCTCCCTCCCTGTAGCTCCTGAACCCCAGGAGGTGAGGGAGGTGGACCACAGTGTAACTCTGGGGAAGGGGGTGTTTAAAGCTCCTAGTCTATGGAAGGATCAGGAGGTGTTGGGAGAAGGGATAGGAAAAGAGGGAAGGAAGGAAAGAGGGGACAGGGGGAGAGCTCTGAAAAGCATTTGGCATTTTTCTTATTACTGGGATTTTTTTTTTTTAACGTATAGATGTATGAAGTATTAAGAGCCCCATTGCCAGAGGTGCTCAGCAAATTGTGTATGTGTGTAAACAGTATGGAAGTCTATGAATATACATGCATACCTTCCAAATGATAAAAAAATTCAGTTCCAAAGTACCGTGAATTGGATTTAACCAAAAATAAAAATTAGATCTCTTTTCAAAATGCTGTTTTCTCAACAGTAATTCTGGGTTATGGGTCACACTGACAGAGCAGAGTTTGCTCAGGCAATTTTCTGACCAGTTCACCTCACTCTTCTCCTCCCCCCTGGGGGGGAGGGTGTTGAATATTTTAGGAAGGAATCTCTGTATACCAAAGCTGGTACATGTGGGTGAGAGTTCACATCCCCTCGGATAAGTAGCTCTCCAACAGCACTGCTCCCCGCCCTCTCCCTAGCCCTGCCAACTTAATGGGGGGTGCAGGCTCGAGGCTTCGGATCCCCCCCTTACAAACAAGTACACCTCAGCCCTGCTCTGCGATCCCTTCCCCTCGCGCTCAGTGCCAATGCCTCCGCCGCGGTCCCTAGTGACCCAAGCCTGAGACATAGTGCAGCCGCCTTCACCCTTAGGACAGACACCGAGGGTGACTACACAGGTCCCGGCGCTCCCCCTCGGGCCCTGGGCCCGCGAGGGGTCGGTTTTGCAAGCTGCCACGCTTTCTCCCTTCCTACCCATGCCCTCTCGGCTTGTCTTCACTACCTCCACCCCGTGCTCCCTGAGTCCGCCGCCGCCTCCTTCTTTCCCACCTGCCCTCGGTTCAGGGGATGCTCAGCAGAGCTACTGCCCTTCAGCCCCTCCAGACGCGGCCGCGCAGCCCTGCCTCCAGCCGGCCGGCCTGCCTGTCTGCCTGCGCTCGGCTCTGACCGCCGCCGTCTCGCTCCTTCTTTCCCTTCTCGCCCATGAGCCTCTGAGAAGAGAGCCGACAGCGCCCACTATAGTGACCGCGGCTCCTCGCAGCCTCCCCAGCCTCGCTTAACTTCCAAAGGCAGCCCTGGAACTTTTCTCAACTCGGGCTCTGAGGCCGCCGCCTCCGGCCGCTACCTTCCACAGTGGGGTGACCGTCTACTCTGCCGTACTGTCCCTCTCTCGCACCCCAAACCCCAGAAACAAACGCAGTCCTTACAAGTCTTCGTTCCCCCTCGGCCTCCCCCACCGCCTGCCACCCCCCTCCCCGCCCCCACCCCCTCCCCATGTTTCCCCTCCTCCTCTCAGACCCTGGTCTAGCTGGTTGGCCGAAGGCATCTCTCCTCCGCCTGAGGGGAGGGGGGAGGTAAAGCGCGCTCTCTCTCTCTCTCTCTCTCTCTCTCTCTCTCTCTCTCTCTCTCTCTCTCTCTCTCTCTCTCTCTTTCTTCCCTCTCCCTTCCTCTGCCTTGTCATGGTTCTTCTCCCTTTCCCCACCACCTCCCACTCCCCTCCTCCACCACCCCCCCCATCCCCAAGCTGATGCAGCTGCCCTACTCTAAGGGATGAGGGCCGGCTGCGTTTGCTCCCTTGCCCACCCCAGTCATCAGAGAGACGCGGGGCAGAATAAGAGGCTGGGGCAGGTTGCTGCAGCTGCAGCTGGGGTGTCGGTCCCCTCCACCCAGCCCCCAGTGTCTGGGGGCAGCTCCAGATACCCGGCACACTCGACATATGCAAGATGGCAGAGGAGGGTGAAAAGCCAATAGAAAAGCGATATTGCACCTACTTGTGGCCAGTTTCCTTGCCCTGCCTTTGGATCTCATGTTGTGCCCAGTCCTGCAGCCGCTGGTGTGGTTGGGGGGTGCTTTTTTTCTTGGATCTTTTCCTCCTTTTTCAATCTCTCTCTCTCTCTCTCTCTCTCTCTCTCTCTCTCTCTCTCTCTCTCTCTCTCTCTCTCTCTCACACACACACACACACACACACACACACACACACACTCGATATCTTTCTTTCACTCTCTCTCTCCCTCTCCTTCTCTCCCTCTCTCTCTCTCTCCTTCTCTCCCTTTCTCTCAATCCACACTCGCTATCTCTCCAGCATTGTCAGTTTGGACAGACACCTTCGCACATGCGCGCTAGACGCCCCTCCAACATCTCAGCGCCGCCAAAAAAAGTTTGGAGCGATTTATCACTTTGATTTGGAGATCTTGTCAGATGGCAATCGGGGAGGAGGCGGAGAAAGGGGAACGCGGGGCGGGCGACCCGGGGGGGGGCGCGGGGAGAGTCAGCGGGGGGAGAGGGGGAGCAGATACCTCGCCCAAGGGTGGGGGGGCGAAGGAAAGAAGGGGGAGTGGAGAGCCCTGGCTGCAGAGTTCAAGTTGGAAACCTCAAGAAGCTTCTGGGTTCTTGTTATTTTTGATATTGTCAGCCTCGTCCCTCCATCGCTTACGGAAAAGGTTTCACACCGACCCGGGGGGAAGAGAGCAGGACAAGGGAAAGGTTTTGTTTTGTTTTTTCTTTCCCGAACTGCCGAGCTGGGAGACGGGATGAACACTCCAAGAAGGACCGGAGAGAAGCAGCGATGCGTCCTCAGACCAAGAAATCAGCCGACTACTGCTGCTGCTGCTGCTGCTGCTGCTGCGCCTGTCGTTGCTGCTGCGACCGCCGCTGCTGCTCCTGCTCCGAGTGGGGCGCGGAATCAATGACTCCTTCCTTCTGGATTTTAATCTAATATTAATGGCGCTGTCATCTGGGCCCCATTTCCATAGTTCATCTCAGCACACACACCCCCAACCTGTCCCCCTGGTCGCGATGCTTGGTCCCCTGGATCTGCGTCTTTCTCGCTGGGAACAGGCTGCCTGCCCCAGTGTTTGACAGGGCAAAAAGCTCGTGCCTGGCCAGAGAGGTCCGGTTTCACCTTTCCTATCTCTCCCTTAACGCCCCCCACCCCCCACCTCCCCCCCCCACCCCCGCTTCCTCACTCCGGCCCCTCTGCTGGAGATCAGCCTGGCCTGCCTTCCTTTATCACACAGACCCAGATGCACAGAAAACAGACATGCATTGCATATGTGCGCCCCAAACCCCCTCCTGCTCTATTCCTCCATCTACTCCCACCCCCAAAAAA
The DNA here is from genome assembly GCA_023548195.1 of Bettongia penicillata ogilbyi. Lineage (NCBI taxonomy): Eukaryota > Metazoa > Chordata > Mammalia > Diprotodontia > Potoroidae > Bettongia > Bettongia penicillata. The sequence continues at coordinate 999,067 of JAJHZJ010000496.1, forward strand.
AATCCATGGTGGGGATCTGTTTTAATTACGGGATTTGCCAATCAAAGCGGACACGCTGAAGTTGGGAACTCCTGAAGGGGCTGGCCCTGTTAGAGGTATGAATCAATCCCAGCTACATATAGATTTTTTTCTCCTGGTACAACCTCCTTGAATTAAACAGTTTTGTCAATACCTTCCATGTGCTATTTATGTCTCCATTAATATCTGTTGCAAATCCTGCCAGACACTATAAAAGAAAATTACAATCTTCTCAGTCCCTGTGGTGCGCCAATACATCCATAGCGTTCACGTTTACAAAAATTAATCAAATCCTAACCATCACTTTTTTGGGGGGAAGGGAGGGCGGCCCCGGAGGAGAGTGATGGGGGAGGCTGTGATGACTGGCTTTAGCCAATCGTACCTGTTGCTATTTATTGTCAGAGCTTAGGCCAGGCAGGTTTGTGGGTAGAGAGAAATCCTCACACTCGTAGGAATCCTAACGGTTCATGTCCCTATGTCTTCAGAAATGTAGAAGCGTACTGCCCGTTCTCTTTGCTTAGTGTCATGTCGAAGATGTTCACTCTTTTCTCCAACTCCAAGTTCCCCTGGGACCTGTCAGGTGCAGATCCCAAGGGACACAAACTGAAAAAGAGTAATGGAAAGAAAAGGAACCTTCCCCTCAAATGGAAGGCTGCCCTAACAATTCACTCGGAGTCTGAGAAACGTTGTCCTCTCCCAGCCTGCAAGGGTCACATCAAACTTGCCAAATCTTGAATTCCTAGCTCCTCTTCTGCTATGACTGAGAGGTGCAAAATACTGGTAGGTAAATGAATAGATATTCCCACAGGTACTGCACCTTTCCACGAAGCCTATGTATAGACACAATTTATGCTATGTTTGTCACTCCAAAAATGGGTCAGACAAGTTGCTTTTAGCACTAGAATGTCCTGCTAGGACTCAGTAAAAGTCCTCAAAGGAAAAGAAATAAAGGGAAGGAGTAGAATTGGGAGATTTCCTGGAATGTCTAAATAAAACCTTGCTGAACTGAAAAGCGGTAGCCACCGCACTGGATGGCCCCCAAGTGGAGTTCCGGAGAAGTTGATCGCTGATCGATTTCATTGTGACTTCTTTGTGCCCTCTCTCTCCTTTAGATCTCGGTTCTGCCCCTGAGTCCAACCAGTGGGGAAGGCTAGTGAGGATCCCTTACTTTATTACACCTAATTGCTGCCTGAAACTAGATGAACAAAAATCCTTCCAGAGATTTCCAAATCCAGAGAATCCTTCAACAATGTATGTGCCTAGGGCCGCTGGGCTCCCTCAGTATAGAGAAGATCTTACCTGAATTCAAGAAAGTAAAAGCACCAAATATTTAGCCTTGCAAACCGGTGGGACATTATAGGAAAGAGCTGTTCCCCCATATCATTATCTTCTCTCTCCTCTCTTTAGTGGTGGTTACAATCGAGGAGGGGTTCCCTTTGAAAAAGGATGGAGAGTGGAGAGCCAAATAAGCAACTAAAAAGTTGTTTATCTCTTAAGGGCACATTGATTCGAAACATCTAAATAAGTGGAAATCGGGGGAGTTAGGTTGGGTCACTGCTTCTAGTAAATAAATAAAAACACATGGCTGGGGTTCAGAATGGAGAAGCAAAGTGGGGAGAAAAATCCAGGTAAGAAGAAGACAGAGTGAAAAGGCTGAAAACAGTGAGAAGTAAGCCCACCTCTTCCATCCTCAAACTTTGGAGAGACACATTTAGGGAGGGGTAAGTTCTCAGCTTGTCACTTCGAAGCATTTGGATGCTCTAGGGTTCACTAGTCTCCCTTGCCTTGTTGATTACCATTTTCAGGTCACAAAAAAAAAAAAAAATGCAGCCTCCTTTCGAACTTGGTACCAAGAAAGAAGGCTAGTTCTGGCCAGTGAATATAGATGCCTTAGAACTTAAATGCATAGGCAAAATAAACTTTGCTATGTCTCCAGTTAGGGCATTGGGAAAGTGGAGGTAATTCATTTCCCCCTTAAATTCCAAGTATGAACAAAAACTTCAAGTCTGAATAGCCTTAAACCTGAAACAGCTTCTTTCTTTTTGCCTTTCTTCCTTTCTTTTTCTTTTTCTCTTTTTTCTTCCTTCTTTGCATCTCCCCACAAATGCCTTTGCATTTATTTTGCATGCATGTTGCCTTTACTTGTCTGTGCCTACGCTGCATTCCCCCAGCAGAAGGTTAGCTTCCTGAAGGCAGGGTTTACCTTACGTTTGTCTTTGTAACTTCAGAGCCTGGCACAGAGTCTGGTAGATAATCGTGTATAATAATCGCTTAGTAAACGCTTGCTGATTGATGGTTGATTTGCTCTCTTTTCTTTCTTTTCAAAAAAAAAAAAAAAATTGCACCCTGGCCTGAATGTGTGTGTAAGCGTGTCAATGGCGGGGTTAAAGTGCTCTGTGCGAGTTTTACGAGACGAAATGTCTAGAGAGACATTTCTGAGAGCAGTACCTCCTCCACGCAATTAGAACTTTTGGTCCAACGGATCAGGGAGCTGGGCCCCAGATCTTGGGGGCCCCTTGTCAGTTTCACCTGTCTGTTGTCCCAGCAGTGGGAGCTGGAGCAGGTGTTCCTGTCTTCCTGGGAACTCCAGCCACCCGCTTCTCTGGTGATTCCCTACCCCCTCCGACCGGAAAAAAGAAAAAAGGCTTCCATAAGTGTGCAGACTTACCACCTCTTCTCCCCACCACCTCCTGGCTAAAGGAGGCCCCCCTCCCATTGCAGAACGCCCCAAATTCGTTCAGTCTGAGGGACTTATCAGGACCTTTGTCAGGCCGTGTCACAAAAGTCTTCCTACGCAAATAGATCTTCTGAGAGTCCAATTTCGTTCCAGCCTGCAAGCTATCTGAGATGGGCTGTTCCTTTTTTTAAAAAATAATTTTTTTTTAATTAAAAAAAAAATTATCTTTATTTCCCCCAGTAGAACCAGGACTTTGGAGAGGTGGAAGAGGAACTTTTAGGAATTAAGAAGGTAAAAAGTCAGACTTTTCTCCCCCACCCAACTATTTTTTTTTTTTTAAGATTAATAATGGAAATGCAAGGAGCCGGGTTTCCATGCATTTCGTAGCACAGGGCATTTTCCCCTTCCTCCCAGGAGAATGGGACCAGTAACTGCGCAGTGTTTGGGAGGGGGAAGCGAGAATTCAGTACCGAGGTTATGTGTCGCGCTATTGTCTTTGTGCGGTGAACTTCACCTTGTGTTAGTCAACCTTCTCATCCATTCTCTGGGCCTCGGGTCCGATTAATTTCATCATTGTGGCTGCAATGATTAACGCTGTTTACCCGACGCTGCCTTTCAGGTTGACTGTTAAGAAATTACGCTCTCACTGGGTGACCAGAGCCAAGCAGGGGTTTCTTCGCGTTGAAATGAAACAGTTTCTCTTCATTTAGTCTTCCCGCTCCTCCAGCTTTCGGCCCCCTGCTCAATTAGCCCAAATGGACACAATTTCCATTCATTGCCATAACTCACTCACTGCTCTTGGAGATCGCTTGCAAAATGCACACTTTATTATTATAGGCTGACCTCAGTGGCGAAAAGTGGCGATGCTCGAAAGAGGCCGGGAGATCTATCTAGCCCCCTTGGGCTATAATTATTAGAAATTAATTGGGTTCAGGACCCTGGGTAGCACGGGTAAATTAATAGCTTGTCTGGTGGTTTAAATCCGAATTTTCAGTCCACAGGAGAGAAACAGGGTGGGGGCGGGGGGAAAGTAACAGACATGAAAGGCAGACCCAAGGGACGACGGAGTTTACTTGCAAGACACTCGTCCATTAAGCAGTGTCCAGAATACATTTGAGGAGGGGAGGGCAGGCGAGGCGGGAGAAGGAGCTGAGGAAGGAGAGGAGGGGGGGGAAAGGGGACCAGAGAACTGGTCGAGAGGAGGGCTGAGTTTATTTTATCCGATTTTTCTCGCCTGCATTGTTTTCAGGGGAGGGGGATTGCATTTAGGGGTTAAAATAAAAATAAAGATCCTGTGTACTTGGAGCTGTCGGGCTGGAGTAAAAGTGAAAAGGGAGCCTGAGGCAAAAGGAAATTACTGCAAGCCCGCGTGACCTTTCCGAGAGGTAATCAATCAAGTGATCAACAGGGATATTTATCATTGCTCTATAGGCTACTCCGCTCGTGCACAGAGAGGGGGAGGGGAGCGCGCGCGCGCGCACACACACACACACACACACACACACACACACACACACACACACAAGTTTGGTCATTCCATAAACCTAAAGACTGCTCCAGAAACTTTAATAAATGTTAGTTAGGATTGTCTGTTTTGTCTGAGATCTAAGGAGGGGGGAAAGAGAGAAGGAGTAGGAAGAAGAAAAGGAAAGGAAAGGAAAGGAAAGGAAAGGGAAAGGAAAGGAAAGGAAGAAGGAAAGGAAAGGAAAGGAAAAGGAAAGGAAAGGAAAGGAAAGGAAAGGAAAGGAGAAAGGAAAGGAGAAAGGAAGGAGACAAGCGGGAGTGTCTATTTCCCCGAAATGCCTCCTGATTTAGGTGTTGAATGTAAGCTGTCCTCTTGCCTTTGCGATGTGAGAAAAGCTCACAATGAAAGATGTGCTTTAAAAATCCAAATCCGAAATGAGCTACAGCCCAAATTGTGCCAAGAAATGGCAAGACGGGGAAGAACGGGACGACTGTGAGCCACATGGTATGGGGGGGGAGAGTCATCTCTCTGCCTGTATATATTACCCCCTTGAAATGGGGACCCCAAAAGGAGGGCGGGGAAGAGAACGCCTCCTCTTCTGTAAAATCCTGCAGCAGCTGCCGGAGGAAGCCCTACTTTCTGATGTTTGCGCCGAGCTACCGGAATCCGGGCAAGAGAAAGGGAAAGCATGAGCATCAGCGCAAACCCATTTTCTGCCTAGTTTCATCCACCTCGTAAAACATTCTCTCTTTAAACCCCAAGTCCTGGATTTTCTTCATGGCGGGGGCCGTATTTCGTAGCAAATCCTGATGCTTTCTGCTCTATGCCTGCCCCAGTGCCCAGCCAGCCCCCTCTCCTTATTAATCTAGGGTTTAAATGGGGCGCGTGGTGCAAGGGGAGGGCGGGTTAGCTTCTAACAGCTACAACACCTACAGTCTGCTTAAGACCAAGGCAACCCAAGGCCTTCCTTCTGCCTGGCTGGAAGTCACCAGCCCATCTTTGGAGACAGCTTGGAGCTGAGCTCTGAGCGCAGCCCCAGAGACCCCAGAAGGCAATGGGTTCGAGGTGCAAAAAACCACTTCTGGGATTTCTGCAGTGTACGTGAGAGTGGCGAGAATCGCCTCCCAGCTAGCGAGATGGCTCTCCTGCGGTGTGGGAACGTGGTACCGTGCCAGGGCGCTCAGCGCTGCGCCAGACGCGGTGGGTCCCCTGCCTGCTTTCCCCTAGCCCCGCCCGCGCCTGGCTGCCGCCGGCTCCGCTCTGGGCAGGACGGGTTAGTCTGCGCCGCCCCCTGCTGACCACGAGCGGCCACTGCAGCATCGGGCTCTCCAGAAGCGCTCGGGCTCCAGCTGTGAACAGTAGCTGGGAGTCAGGAGGGAAACAGCTGGAGGGCCCCGGGGGAAACAGGCGGCGTCGGTCGGACCAAGGAGAGGAAAGGAGGATGGAATAGAAAGAAAACAGTACTCGGAGCTGAAAGATGGGGAGGGGGAGAAAAAAAAGGAAGATCCTACTCGGTAGGGTCTCAATTTGCTGCGACCCTCCACCCAGAAGAATGCAAGAAAAAAGCGAGTGTTTCCCGCTCTGCACCCTCCCTACCCGCTGCCTAGGGATTTCTAGACCCGTTGGTCCTTCCTCCTCTGCCCTATGTGACCTTGACCTCCCTTTGCCAGAGAACCTGATCAGTTTGATCACCTTCTCTCTTGGAATGAGTGGGTAACATCTGGCCCACCCTTCTTCCCCACCACTGTGGTCTCAAGGGAGACGAAGCTAGATGGATTCTGATCCCACCCCTATCATTTACAATCGACATGAGTCAGAGAAATAACCTCTCTGGGACTGTTTCCTCAGCTGTAAAAGGAGAGGGTCGGACCACATGGCTTCCAAGGTTTCTTTCAACTCTAAATCTATCATCCAGTCTGTCTTTCCATCCTCAGGGAATCCCAGTTCTGACAATGTGAAAAAGAAGACGAGGTAGTAGTCAGGGTACCCGCACCCCTGCCCTGCTCCTTATTACTAGTGAGACCTAGGACAAGTTACTGCTCCTTTCTGGTCCTGGTTTGTTTCTCGGCAAAATTAGAAGGATTGGACTAGGGGATCTCTTAATCCATCCGAATCTTTCGCGGTCTGAATCCTCTGATCCCACAGTCTTCAAGTCTATGCGATGAGAATCTCAGCACCTTTCTTTCCAATGGGGGTTAGTCCATGGGGCATTCTTTTCCTTGAGCTTGTCTGCATTTTCTACACTTTAAAGAAGTTGAAGACTTTAAGCAGGGTGTACTTTTACTGAGTGTTTTGTTGTTTACAGATTACTTTCCTTTGAGAAAAGATAGGAAGATAAGGAAACTGAGGCTGGGAGAGTGGAAGTGACCTGCCACAAGCCATCTTACTAGTTAAGTGGCAAAACCAGCATTGGAATCCAGGTCTTCTACACTTTCCAGCCCTCCATGCACTCAGTAAGCATTCAGTGAGCACCTACTATGTGTTAGAAGAGGACCCAGGGGGTGGGGAAACAAAGGAATAAAAGAAACAGTCCCTGCACTTTCGGACCTTACAATCTACAATATGAACAGAGATAAGTTAATATGAAAAATATACAAGGTAATTGGGGGGCACCAGCAACTAAGGGGATCCAGGGTTTTCCTGAAGTGCTAATGCCCAGTCATTGAATTCTAAGAAAGAGGGGAAATGTCTTTTTTATCTTCCTACAAATCTCTTTCTTTCCTGGCACCAGGTTTTCCTATCCTTCATAGACTATCTTTCTTCTGCCTTAATTACAGGTCCAAGCTAGAAATTCAGTCTCAACTATTATCCAGTAGTTTGAATTGAAAAAGATAAAGTTAGGCACCAACCTTTGTAAAGTGAGTTATGTAGACTCTTGAGGCCCCTCCTGAGCTTCTCGGTTCCTAATGACTCACTCCTCGAATTACCTCGTATTAATTTTGTATATATTTTCTATTTATGTGCATCTATACCATGTATCTTCTCCCAGCACATGTAGAATGTAAACTCCTTGAAGACAGATACTGTTTGGGGTTTTTGTGTTTCTATCTCCTATGCTCTTCTGAGTGCCTGGTACATAATAGGTGTTTAATAAATGCTACTTCAGACCCTAACTGTGTGACCCTAGACAAGTGGCTAAACTCTCTGGGTCTCAATTTCTTCCATTAGAGCTGGACTTAATTACTCCTAACATTTCTTCTAGCTTTAACTCTATGATATTTCCCTATATGATCCTATAATCTAAGCCAAATCACATATATGGGGGAGGGGGTATTACATGTCTGTGTATTCATACCTGTGTATATACCAATTCAGATAAAAAGACAGATATAGATGGGTGGAGGGATGGATAGACAGAGACGGATGGACAGATAGATAGAAATAGATAGATGGGTAGATAGAGTGATGAGAGAGAGAGATGATATGAATTGAAGTCATATTTTTGGAAAACAGAATGTCAATAGGCAGACTTACAAAATGGTTCCTACCTCTGATCCAGGGGTATTCTCTAAAGATGTTATTAAATGGAGTGGGGAGAGGGAAAAAAATTTATATCAAAGTGTTCATAGTACTGGCAATGGCAAAAAATAACTGGAAACAACCCATAGGTTTAGTGACTAAGTATCCAAAAACCTAAAGGACTTGTTCTACATGGGATCACAGATAAAAAGATCATATATTGAGAGCTAGAAAGGATCTCAAAGGTCATCTAATCTAACCTCCATCCCCACCCCATTTAACAGAAGAGGAAATTCAAGCTCAGGGGTGGTAACTGATTGGCCCAAGGTCTCAAAGGCAGTAAGCAGAAGAGGTGAGATCTGAATGAGGCCCTAATGTCACTCCATCATAGGAAATGACAAATATGAGTTGAAGGAGCAAAGGAAGCAAAATTAAAACCCCCACATACACAGAGGATCACAAGGCAACAAGCATTTACTAAGGCTTCCTAAGTGCCAGGGACTATGCACCACAACTCCATAAAAAGCAACAAAATCTGGGAAAATACACAGAAAGAAGAGAACCCCAAAGGTGACAGGACATTTTTGTTATTTAAGGTTAATGTGCATTTTATTTTTGAACAAACTATAAATAATGGAGTTTCAGATTTCCCATTTTTTAAAAAATTCTTTGTATATTCACATAATGTCTGATTTTGTTGCTACCAAGTTTAGAATAAATGAAAATAATTATATATAATTATATATATCTGATATGTATATATATATACATATACATATCAGAATCAGAAACTAAAACCAGTATCTTTTGTTGCTGTTTTCAGTTTTAGTTTCTGTGTATCTATTTTGTTTTGTTTTATTTTATTTTTTAACTGAAAACAATTTTGTGTAATAGGAAAATCAAGTAAGAATTATCACTTATTCGACCTGATTCTTCGGGCTGGCTCTATCTTCCACTCAGTAAAGTATCCTCTTTCAATTTGGGGAGGGGGGGGGGGAATTTCAGGAGTTACTGGCCCAATATAAACGGGCAGATTTTTCTCTCTGGATTTTTGACAATATTATTTGTCACCTATAGATTAAAGAATCAGGTAGATTACTATCCTAATTGCCATCCAGCAACTTTCTACGTGTTGAGAAAAATATACTCACAATTCCTACATTCTGAATTTATGGATAATTTGGACACAGAGATATCAGTACAGTGTTTGGTTGGAGAATGCCTGGGAAAGAGGGGTCAACAGGAAATATAGAATTTCCTGTGTCTAGATAGCTTATCATAATGAGTGTGAGCATGTATATAAATAAATATCCAGTATACATAAATTAAGTGATTACATATGTATATGGGGGAGAGGAGAACATTTTATCAATGTGAGGAACTCCCTAAGCAAGAAAGAAAATGTGCAAGAGGCTACAAGTGCTGCCGTGTGGCAACTTTTGAAGACCATTTGCCAAGACAGTACTGACCAGACTGGCAGGAGGGATTGCTCAGCTACTAACAGCACTCTCTCCCTCATACTCTCTCTCTCCTTCTGCCTCTCTCTATCTCTGTCTCTGTGTCTCTCTGTGTGTCTGTCTCTTTCTTCACAAGATATTTATTTCACAGACAAAACAAAAATAGAAGCTCAAAAATAGAATAGCTCAAAAAATGGAAACTCTTCTCAATCCCTGAGGTCACACTTCCCTATATCTACTCTGGTCTATAGACAAAGTGGCCTCAAACTTATCAAAGTTTTTACATAGTATCCACCACATCAGTTTCACTTCCAAATGCAGTATGGTGGCATAATCAATGGACAGATAAGTCTGCATCTCTGCTACTGCTGAGCTAGATCTGTTGGTCACTTTGGACTTCTCGTCTTACTGTTTGGTTTCTGGCAAATCTCAACATCATGGACTTCACTCCCAGATTTCTGGTGGCTGGCTTTCTTGACCATTGGAAGCTCCCAGGGTCATAACCATCACCAGCATCTTTCACCTAAAACAGGAAAGAATCCGTGCAGAAGCAAAGAAGAGAGACTATCAGATGAGAAGGTCTCAAATCTCCAATCTTACAGCATTGTCTCATTCACTGGAATTCAGGCAGATGGGAAAAAGATGGACCAAGAGCCAAACTCTTTCTTCCTCAATTTTTTAACATTTTTATTTAAAGATTTGAGTTCCAAATTCTATCCCTCTTTCCTTCCCACTCCTACCCCCTCCCTGAGATATTAAGTAATCAGATATAGGTTATACATAAGCAATTATGTAAGACATCTTCATATTTGTCATTTTGTACAAGAAGATTTGAGTAAGATTAAAAAAATGAAAGAAAATGAAAAATAGTGTGCTTCAGTCTGTATTCAATCCATGTAAGTTCTTTCTCTGGAGGCAGATGTTATGCTTCATCATTAGTCCTAGGGGATTGTCATGGATCATTGTATTTCTGAGACAGCTAAATCATTTACCATTCTTCATCAAATAATATTGCTATCACTATGCACAACATTCTCCTGGTTCTGTTCACTTCACTTTGCATCAGCTCATGTAAGTCTTTCCAGGTTTTTCTGCCATCATCCTAAGAGTAATTCAATAATATTCCATTACAATCATATACCATAACTTATTTAGCCATTCCCCAATTGATGGGCATCCCTTTGATTTCCAATTCTTAGCCACCACAAAAAGAGCTGCTATACATATTTTTGTACAGATAGATCCTTTTCCCTTTTCTGGATGTCTTTGGGATATAGACATAGCGGTACCGCTGGATCAAATGGCATGCACATTCTTACAGCCCTTTGGGTTTAGTTTTAAATTGCTCTCCAGAATGGTTGGATCAGCTCACAACTCCACCAACAAGGCATTAGTGTCTCAGTTTTCCCACATCCCCTCCAACATCCAACATTATCCTTTTTTGGTCACATTAGTGACTCTGATGGCTGTGAGGTGGTACCCCAGAGCAGTTTTAATTTGCATTTCTCTAATCAATAGTGACTTAGAGCATTTTCACATGACTTTAGATAGCTTTGATATCTTTGTCTGAAAACTGCCTGTTCATATCCTTTGACCATTCATCAATTAGAGAATTACTTGTGCTTTTATACATTTGACTCAGTTCTCTATATATTTGAGAAATGAGATCTCTATAAGGGATACTTTTTGAAAACAAATGTCCACTTTTCTGCTTTCCTTACAATTTTGGTTGCATTGACTTTGTTTCTGCAAAAACTTTTTAATTTATGTAATCAAGACTATGTATTTTACATTTTGTAATGCTCTTAATATCTTCTTTGGTCCTCAATTCTTCTACTATTCATAAATCTGACAGATAAACTATTCCATGCTCGCTTGATTTGCTTCTTATATGACACTTTATGTGTAAATCATGTACACATTTTGACCTTACCTTGATATATAGTGTGAGATGGTGGCCTCTACCTAGTTTCTGTCATATTGTTTTCCAGTTTTCCCAGCAATTTTTGTCAAATAATGAGTTTTTGTTCCAAAAATTTGGATCGTTGAGTTTATCCTATGCTATATTACTACAGTCATTTACTATAATGTAATTTGTACCTAATCTATTCAGCTGGTCCATCACTCTACTTCTTAGCCAGTACCAGATTGTTTTAATAATTGCAGTTTTATAATAGAGTTTAAAATCTGGTACAGTTAGACTATCTTCTTTCACTTTTTTTTATTCCCTTGATATCGTTGAGCTTTTTTTCTTACTGATGGATTTTATTATTATTTTTTCTAGTTCTACACAATGATTTTTGGTAGTTTGAATACTATGGCACTGAATAAATAGATTAGTTTATATGGAATTATCATTTTGATTATATTGAACCAGACCTTTTCGATGATCTTTCAAAGCTCATGTCAAATGGGAGAAGTAGTGTGGGACATAAAAAAGGCAAATGCTGTCCCAAATTTCAAGTAAAAGACACCAAGTGATGACCAAGGACCTGACCAAACCCTGGAAGTGGTTTCACAAAAGAATCTGATGGATCCGTGAATGAAGAAGGCTATCCCCAGTTCCTTCACCAGGCCTTTTTTCATAGAATGGTTTTATTCACTTAAAGGAATATTCAGGGTCTAAAGCAGGAGCAGTGGGGAACAGGGATAATGAGGGAAGGTTAGAGTCAGGGATCCTGGGCACAATGCTCTTCAGAACTGTCATCGTAATTTCAGAGAAGTCCTTCAGATTATCCTTGTGAACAGTGTGAAAAAATATGCTCTACATCGTCACCTTTCCCCCATTGTCAGATTGTTCCCTTGCCCTCCATTTTGGACAAGGGCTCAGGCCAGACGTCCTTCATTCTCCAAACTTAGATGCTGGCCTTCAGAGCCCTCTTTTCAATTCCTTGCTTGTGTATTATCTTTCCCTACTAGAAGAAGCTCCTTGGAAGCAAGCTCTTTCTTTTAGTTTGTATTGTATCTTCAGCACTTAACAAAGTGCAGGGCATACAGTAAGCACTTCACAGATGCTTGTTGAGTGGTTAATATGGAAAAATATTTTGCATGACTTCACATATAGAATCTATATCAAACTGCTTGCCTTCTGGAGGGGGGAAGGAGAGAGAATTTTAGAACTCAAAATTTTAAAAACAAATAATTCAAAAATTTTACATGTAATTGAGAAAAAGAAAAGAAAGAAAACAGAAAACAGATTCAAGGATGCTAAGAAAATTTTTTAATTTTTTTTTAATTTTAATGAATTTAAACAGGTTTCTTTTGAACGAAATAAGTGATCGTACCTGACCATAACAATAGAAATGCTGCTCTAACGAATGATATTACCTATACGGCTATCAAGTTTATGGATCTGATAAGTGTTTTATGTATGTACATATGTAGAGATGATCCCACTATAACATTGCTCTTCCTATACATTCTGGGACACCATATGAACGTTGTAACAAGATCTTTTGAGATCTTCATTGATTTAACCCCCTTGGATTGGATTGGCTAGATCTGCCTCCAATCAAATTCTCCTCTAGAGTGAACAGTCATAAGAAGGTTCCATTCTACTACAGGTATGCCTTGGCTTAAGAAAACCCACAGTATGGGATTATTTGTACCATAGGGTTTTATAAATAGCGAGGTCCCTTAGGGCATTGAAAATATAATTTGGCTTTACCCAATTCGATTTTTACCACAAGTTTTTCAGGAATTCATCCATTGATGAACTACTCACTTTTGGATAACTATCTCATAGCAACTTGTTTATCATCAGATGGTTTTTAGAGACCTGGAGGAAGAAAGAAGCAGAGTATTAAGCTTAGTACAGAGAAATGGTCTAAGCAAGAGACTAACCTGGGGGAAGAGACTTTGTTTTGTTTTTGTAAAAAGAACGAACTAGAAAGAAAAATCTATTTATCTACTTTGCAATTTCTTTTAGATATAACATAGAGTCTCAACATATGGCAAACTTGAGACTTTAATGAGCTCAGTAAATAAACAGCTTATTTGATTTTTTTAATTAAATTATCTCAATCAACTCATTTACTTTTGAAAAACATTGCTCAGGGCCAGAAAATATATTTCTATTGGAAAGGGTGATGGAAGGACAGCTCTAATTTGTGTGTTCACTTAAAGATAAAATGTACCAGCTCAAGGGAGCTCCTTCTGACTCAGTCATGACTGGTTCCTTTCCCCAAAGGAGGACTCCTTAGCTCCAATAGGTCCCTGTCCTATGGTCAGTCTTCTCTCTGCTAATGGGGTCCCAAGGTCTTTTTCATTCTTAACTGCTTGCCCCAGGTAGAATCATCAATGACAACTGTATTTTGTTCAGTAAAACCAAGATGCTATGATACAATGGAAAAAGTATTAGTATTATAAGCCAGAGCCTGGGTTCCAATCCTGCCTCTGATACTACTTGTGTGATGTTGGATATGCCTTTTCAATCAATCAACATTTATTAAACACCTACTATGTTCTAGGCACTCTGTGAAGTGCCAGGGATATAAACTGCCCTCAAGGAGGGCACTCCTCCCCCTTTAGGCCTCAGTTTCCTCATTTATAAAATGAGGGGAATTGGACAACATGTCTTCATGAGTTCACTTCCAGCTCTGAATCCATGATCCTACTGGTTGTATTACCTTAGTCAAGTCACTCAATCTATCTAGGATTTAGTTTTCTCATCTGAAGAATAAAGGAGTTGGGCTACAAGACCTCTGCAGTCCTGTTCAACTCTATATCTATGAATCTATGAGTTCAAGTAATGATCTGTATTCAGTCGAATCTGTTTCAATGGGAACCAAAAAGTGAACATGGATTTCTTGGGAAGGCTAGAGGACTTTGACAGCATTTCATAAACCAACTTGCCATTACATGTCTTTCTTACAAATTCTGGGAGACGACTTCAAGCTTCAAGTCAGAGATCAAATCATTTACTGGTATAACTGGTACAAGTGTTTTGGCATTTAGAGCAACTTTTCCTCAAGTTTCATGTCCAAAATGTTTATAGTGTAATAAGTCACTCATCTTCCTGGTGTCATCATAGGTGGGCATTGAGATGCCTCTTGTGCCCTTCAGAGTGATGGCATGAAGCCACCTCATGCACAAAGCCTGTCATCACTTTAGTTTTTTTTTTTTTTTAATTTTTAACATTTTTGTTTAAAGTTTAGAGCAGGCTTCAGGGACAGAATCTCTGGTGGCCAGGAAGGTCCCTCCACCCACAGGCACCACAGGTCAGTGAGAGAGACTTCTGGGCTGGCTGAGAGGGGAGCGGGGTGTCTCCGTCACTCGGGCCCCCTCAGGAGGCAGCAGCAGAGGGCAGTGGCAGAGGCAGCGGTGGCAGCCTGGGACTCCCGGAGCAGCAGGCAGAAGTTCAGGGCCATTACCGAAGGTCTCTGCATAAACCCCCTGAGGGAACTGAGCCTGGGAGGTGGCCCTGACCCCACCCAAGCACCAGAACTTAAGCTCACATTGAATAGCAGCCACACCTGCCATGGAAAGCTCATTTGAATCTCAGACCCCAAGCACTAGCTGGGCGGATCTAGGCAGGGGTGGACAAGAATCTCAGAACTCAAGTAACTGGCTGGGAAAATGCCCAGAAAGGGGAAGAAAAATAAGACTATAGAAAGCTACTTTGATGGGGTACAGATGTTCCCACCTTTCAATTCTGATGACGAGGAACTATTCTTACCATCAGGGAAAGATGTGGAGGTTGGGGCCTCTCTATCCCAGACATCCCAGGTGGATGTCTGGTGGGCTCAGGCCATGGAAGAGCTCAAAAAGTATTTTGAAAAGCAAGTTAGACAGGTGGAGGAAAAACTGGGAAGAGAAATGAGAGAGATGCAAGAAAAGCATGAAAAACGGGTCAATACCTTGCTAAAGGAGACCCCCAAAAATGCTGAAGAAAATAACACCTTGAAAAATAGGCTAACTCAATTGGCAAAAGAGGTTCAAAAAGCCAATGAGGAGAAGAATGCTTTCAAAAGCAAAATTAGCCAAATGGAAAAAGAGGTTCAAAAGCTCACTGAAGAAAATAGTTCTCTCAAAATTAGAATGGAACAGATGGAGTCTAATGACTTTCTGAGAAACCAAGAAATCACAAAACAAAACCAAAAGAATGAAAAAATGGAAGAGAATGTGAAATATCTCATGGGAAAAACAACTGACCTGGAAAATAGATCCAGGAGAGACAATTTAAAAATTATGGGACTACCTGAAAGTCTTGATCAAAAAAAGAGCCTAGACATCATCTTCCATGAAATTATCAAGGAAAACTGCCCTGAGATTCTAGAACCAGAGGGCAAAATAAGTATTGAAAGAATCCATCAATCACCATCTGAAAGAGATCCAAAAAGAGAAACTCCTAGGAACATTGTGGCCAAATTCCAGAACTCCCAGGTCAAGGAGAAAATCTTGCAAGCAGCTAGAAAGAAACAATTTCAGCATTGTGGAAATAAAACCAGGATAACTCAAGATCTAGCAGCTTCTACATTAAGGGATCAAAGGGCATGGAATAGGATATTCCAGAAGTCAAAGGAACTAGGGCTCAAACCAAGAATCACCTACCCAGCAAAACTGAGTATAATACTTCAGGGGAAAATATGGTCTTTCAATGAAACAGAGGACTTTCAAGCATTCTTGATGAAAAGACCAGAACTGAAAAGAAAATTTGACTTTCAAACACAAGAATGAGAAGAAGCATGAAAAAGTAAACAGCAAAGAGACGTCATAAGGGACTTACCAAAGGTGAACTGGTTACATTCCTACATGGAAAGACAATATTTGTAACTCTTAAAACTTTTCAGTATCTGGGTAGTTGGTGGGACCACACACACACATACACACATACATGTGTGTGCACGCACACACACATACACACATGCATGCACATACAGAGACAGAGAGCACAGAGTGAATTGAATAGGGACCATATTTTAAAAGAAATTAAGGTAAATGGTGAGAGAGAAATGTAGTGGGAGGAAAGAGGGTGAAATGGAATGGGGTAAATTATATGTCATTTAAGAGGCAAGCAGGAGACTTTTTAGTGGAGGGAAAAAGAGGAGAGCTGAGAAAAAAACAAGAAGTTTACCCTCATCACATTCAACTAAAGGAAGGAATAAAATGCACACTCATTTTGGTATGAAAACCTATCTTACAATACAGAAAAGTCGGGGAGAAGGAGATAAGCAAGGTGGTGGGATGATGGAAGGGAGGGCAATGGGAGGAGGGAGCAATTTGAAGTCAACACTCAGGGGAGGGACAGGATCAAAAGATAGAATAGAAACAATGGGGGGCAGGATAGGATGGAGGGAAATATAGATAGTCTTACACAACACGACTATTATCGAAGACATTTGCAAAACTACACAGATAGGGCCTATATTGAATTGCCTGCCTTCTCAAAGGGAATGGGTGGGGAGGGAGGGATGGGGAGAATTTGGAACTCAAAGTTTTAAGAACAACTGTTTAGTATTGTTCTTGCTACTAGGAAATAAGAAATACAGTTAATGGGGAATAGAAAGTCATCTGGCCCTACAGGACAAAAGAGAAGATGGGGACAAGAGAAGGGAGGGATGATAGAAGAGAGGGCAGATTGGTGATAGGGAAAATTAGAATGCTGGTGTATTGGGGTGAGGGGAGGGGATAAAAGGGGAGAAAATTTGGAACCCAAAATTTTGTGAAAATGAATGTAAAAAGTTAAATAAATAAATTTAAATTAAAAAAAAAGATTCATTCTCATCAGTTCTACTAGGGAGAGTATCACAAAATCAGAAATGTTCAGAGTTGCAAGGGACAACAGAGGCCATTAAGTCCATGCTGCATATGAAAAAAAAAATCCCCTCTGCAAGATTTTGTTTTGTTTAGTTGTTTTCAGTCATGTCCAACTCTTTGTGATACCGGAGATCGTACTGTCCATAGAGTTTTCTTTGCAAGAATACAGGAGTGGTCTGCCATTTCCTTCTCCAGATATTTTTATAGATGAAGAAACTAAGGCAGGGTTAGTAACTTGCACAGGGTCATGTGGCTAGTAAGTTTCTGAGGCTGGATTTGAACTTGGATCTTTCTGACTCTAGGCCTGGTACTCTACCCTCTGTGACACCTAGCTGCCTACATTCTACAAGGTAGATGCCAAATTTGTAACCATCCAACTTTTGCCTGAAGACATCAATTAAGAAAGAACTGTCTCTTTCCAAAGGTAGTCCATTCCATTTTTGGACTGTTTTTATAATTCTTTTTCCCAACACTGAGCTTAACTCTGTCTCTTTGCATCTTCCACCTTTTACCCCTGATTCTACCCTCTGAGGCCACAAAGATCATATCTAATCCCTCTTCTATATGACAACCTTTAAAATATTTGAAGACAGTCGTAGTTCCCTCGCATTTTCTCTTCTCCTGACTTAACATCCTCAATGCCTTCAATGTCATTCTAATTTACTCAAAATTTACTGTGTTTACTCAAAATCCTTCACCATTCTGGTAAAAAAAAAAACTGCTCCTGTCCTTAGAGAAGGAACTTGGGAAAGTAAAGAGAGAGAATAATGATAGTGTCTGAAAATAGGATTTAGACTTAGGTCTTCCTAACCCTAAGTCCACTGCTTGATTCATTGCCCCCACCTGGATGACTCATCTCCAGAGATTTATCCCAGTCTACATTACTTAAACAAATCAAGCAAATTTAATGTAAATTTTTATAAAAGTGCAACAAAAAAATAAGCAAATAGTAATGTAAAATATTAAATATTAAAAAATAAGTAAACAAAAATGATTGAGTTTCATGCTGATGCCCTGATGTCTGTTTCCCTGTACTAGGCACAGGATGTCCCTTACACTCAACTGAAGATATTCTTCCCCAACGCATCATTTGCAATGCATAATTTATATCTAGGTACAAAACTGCTTAGTACAAAATGATTGAGCATCTCTCTGAGCTCTCCCCAGACAGGGTGCTGAAATACCAAAACATCAACCACTTTCCCTCCTTTCAACCCATTGGTTACAGTCTAAAGAATTTGACTGAGAACTGCAGGCAAGTCTGAGCCAACCTCAGCCCCATTGTAACCTGTTGGAAAATGTGGCATCACTCGAACCCTCGACCTCTTGTTCGCACATATGTCTTTTCTTAGTCCCAAAGAACGATCAGCCGTGCATACAAGCCAACAGATTTGGATTTTACTGAGATTGATGACAGTGGTAATAAAAGTAGCCTTCTCAAAGGCAAACACTGCCAGCAAAGTAACAGTTAAAAGGAGATTTTTAAGGGGCAACTAATACATTAGATCTTGTCAATGAGATTCCTTTTGGCAGTAATAAATTCTGGAGATTAACTTAAACCAAATGTTTGTTACAATGGAAACAGACTCATGTTAACAGTTAGGATTATCATTCCATTTAACCCTTATTGTCATCACATTCAAATGTAACCTTCTGGGTCTCCCTTGATGATTTTCTTCTTTTGATAAATTCCATTTGAAATGAAAACCAACGAAGGGTCTCCCCTAATATTGTTTTAATAATGATACTGCTGCTTAATTCCTCTTTTAAAAGTTTTGTGGGTTTGGGTTTTCATTTTGTTTTGTTTGGGGGAGGGCACAGGGTTTCTCATGGTTATGGATCCAAGAAGTGGAAAAGAGAAAAAGCAGAACAAACTTCTGTGGATTCTTTGATCCCAACTGGCCTCACCTGGAGGTGACTCCAAATTTGAGACCCAGTCTTCTGGAAAGGTGCTTAGGTTGTGGTTTTCCTTGATTTGTCTTTAGAATTCAGTTTCTACTTTTATACTCACAGTAGTTGTCCAAGTGAGAAACTCATTTGACTACTTAGCATGGTGGGCTAAGCCTGTAATCCCTGCAACTAGGGGAGGCTGAAGCTGACTTGTCTCTTGAGTTCAGGAGTTCTGAGCTGCAGTAGGGATAAAGCCAACTGGGAGTCAACACGAAGTCTGGCATCAATATGGTAAGCTCTCCCAATCCCCAACTCTAACCCCAGAGAGCAAGGTTCCAACAGGTAGGCTAAGGAGGGAAGAACCAGTGATCCTGTGGGAAATGTAGCTGTAGGTTCTGGTCTTTGCACTTCAAGTCTGTGTGAGAAAGGTAGACAAAGATGAAGATTATGATGAACAAGAAGATGGAAGAGGAGAGAAGGAGAAGAAAGGGGAGGAAGAGAAGGAGGAGGAGAAGAGGCAGGAGGAGGAGATGGAGACAGAGGAGAAAAAGAACTGATGTGATTTAATCTCTTAGAGGAAGAATGGATAGGCTGTGTCCTCAAGTGAACTTGGTCCCTTCCACTTGTAGGATTCAGACTGGCTAAAAACTGAGGACCAGTGTTTGGGTCATTTTGTGAAGTATTTTTTTAAAATGCAGTTTGTTATCTGTGGAACAACTTTCAGAAATCATTCTGATGTATTATATTACTGTTGCTTGGTAAGCAGATATTTACCTCTTCCCATGTAGTTTAATATAGGAGAGGCAAGACAGCAAGGTGTGCTGAATTGGGAGTTAGATATGGGCTTGAGATCTGGCTTGACCACTGACTCCTTGGGTGGCTTTCCAGAAGCTGTTTAAATTGCCTATATCCATTTGTAAAATGAAGGGAAACAGGGAGTACCTTAAAATTGTTTCTTTTTGTATTCTGCATATTTCTTTAACCCCTATATATATCAATCCAAGTCAACAAGCTTTTACTGAGCACCTATATGCTAGAGAGGCAACGTAGATAGAGACCTGGCCTCAAAGCCAGAAAGATTTGGGTTCAAGTCTTGCCTGTGACTCATATTAGTTGTGTGACCCTGGGCAAGTCACTTAACTTCTAAGTGAACCAGGCAAATCTCTAAGATCATAAGTTGCAGAGAAGATGCTGGCCTACATTGGTAGAGGAAATGTCTTCACTCAAGAGTTTCTTTTATCAAAGAAAACACTGATTCAGTCCTTATCCCTTATCCAACCATATGCCAATCGATGGGAATTCAAGGACAAAAATGAAACAGTCCTTGACTTCCAGAAATTATTTTCACCTAAGTAGTTAATTAACTTTGTATATTCTAAAGTTAATTAATGTTATAGTATATGTCAGTGTTATATGTACGCAAGTAAATATAGAGTAAAAAAAATCCAGCAGTTAAAGATTAGCACACCTTGGAGATGAGAAAGGGAATATCAGGAAAGGTATGCTGGATTTGCAAGATGAATTTTCCACATGGACAAATTTCTGAAATTTTGGACAGGACATGGACAAAAACCTGAATTTTGAAAGAAGAGAAGGTTTCTAAGAAGTAGAGGGGAAAAGAGAGACACAAAATGTTATACTTCATTCCCAATTGGAGAGGGGAATGCTGACTTCATGCTGTATTAACTCATGAGAAGTGGATTTAATGCAAAAGCTTGGGAGAGAGGAGAGACATTCTCTATTCCTGCTTTAAAAGAGTTTCCAGATATTCTTCAGCACTGATTCCAGGGAACAGAAAGGAAAAAAAAATGGAAAACTTCAAAAATGAAGGGGAATCAGGTGTATCAACATGCCCCCAATTTCCACATTGTCTTCCTAGAGACTGAGGGAAATTACCCCTTGATGAGATCAAACATTCTCTCTCTCTCTCTCTCTCTCTCTCTCTCTCTCTCTCTCTCTCTCTCTCTCTCTCTCTCTCTCTCTCTCTCTCTCTCTCTTTCTCTTTCTCTTCTCTAAATATTTCATTGACTTTGCATACTTCCAGGTATATTATAACCCATCTAACTTCTCCAATTTCCATCTGCTTGGATAAATGGCTTTACTCATCATACACTGTTTATGATTATCTTTTTCCCTTACTTAATATTATTTTTTCAATTACATTTAAAGATAGTTTTCGACATTCATTTTTGTAAGATTTTGAGTTCCAAATTTTTCTTCCTCCCTCCTCCTTCCTCAAGATAGCAAGCAATCTGATATAGGTTATACATATACAACCATATTAAACATATTTCCACATTAGTCATATTGTGAAAGAAGAATCAGAATAAAAGGGAAAACCCATAGTAAAAAAAAATAAAGTGAAAATAGTCCACTTCATCCCACATTCTGCCTCCTTAGTTCTTTCTCTGGATATGGATAGCATTTTGCATATCATGTTCCTTTTCATAGCTATCAGTTGGTGGGAAGGAGGTGAGTCTGTGAGTCTACACTAGGGTTACCCCCTCAGGAATAGCAACCAGGAGAATGTCTTGAATATAAAAATTGTGTCCCTGGACCAGCAATCATTTGGGAGGCAGTTACAGATATAATTCTAGTCTAGGATCTGTTCTATTCTAGTAGAACAGAGCAGCTAAACTTGCAGCCTCTTCTCCAACTCTCTCATCCAGGCAGGAATCAATCTCCCTTGGAAAGGACTAGGTAAAATTGTAGGGATATCTATCATTGTCTTCCCCCGAGCTGCATTTAGACAACCCATGTATACATCCACATTTATGGGTACAACGCACACACACATCATACTTAGGGATGGAGACTGGACCTGTGATTTCATTGATATAAAAGAAACTGCCTGAATAAAGAAAATCTCTCTGCCAATACAGGTCAGCTCCTTCTCTGTACTTTGTAGTCTTAAAGAGCTGCTTAGCACACTGAAGAGTTACATGACTTATCCAGCCAGTATATATCTAAGGTAGCCCTTGAATCTATCTCCTTTACATTTAGATTTATTCTAACTTTTTTGTATATATTCTATTTGCATTTATTGCTATTTATTTGTATTATGCTTTGAATTCTAGCTTATTTGGATGTGTTTGAGCTGATATCATGGGTTGTAGTAGGGCCTCTTTTAAGGTTTTTTCAAGGGATTGAATTAATATGAGAAATGGATCATATAGAAATGGAAATATGAATAGACATGGGTTTTTCTAAAGAGGTATCCTGGTGTAATGGAAAGAGCAAGAATAGAAGTTTTCTTGTCCATCTCTCTGGCTAACTGACCAGTTTAATAATATGAATAGACCGCCTCTTGAGAGAGAGGTAATGGAATCAGAATACAGCTGAAAACTTTGGGAAAAGGGGACATTTACTTAGAAAACTCCAGAAAATCAACCAAAAATAATTCAGACAGTAGCTTCAATAACATAGCAGGATACAGAATAAATCCATAAATTAAAGGACAGATTCTGCTGACATCACATGTTTTATCAAAAGGGAAAGAATCTCTTTAATCCATGGGGAAAATTGTCCATGTGGAAACAGGTAGAAAACTCCCATTAAATCCTAACTATCGATCCCAGGTCCACACTTTTTCTACTCCATCCAATTCCTTCAGGGTTTTGTATGGAGACTAAAGAGTCAAGACAGACCTCATCATCACTTTCTTTTGGTCACAGAGGAAATTCCCATTTTTAAAGTTAAACAACCATTTGAGAAGTGCGCATATTATGAAATCCTACTATGTTAATTGCTGCTTTTTAAACATTTAACTCACTAGAGCAAAATATAATTCTTAAGGCTCTTCTATGATGACTCCCACCTTTGCATTAAAATGTCACAGGTTCTAGACATATGTAATTACAGGAATAACTGAAAATCCAGTGTTATAGAAGATATCTTGCCCAAGGTACAAACAAACAAGAATGCTTCTCACTGGTGGTGAATTTCTCCAAATGATCTTATTCCCAGTTGGTATTGTACTGAGAAGCAACATGGCCTAACAGACTTGCAATCAGAGAGACCTGGATTTGAATCCTACCTCTGACACTGAGTCATTTTATGAGTCTTTGTTTCCTTTCTCTATAAAACAGGGATAATAATACCTGTTGTACATACCTCACAGGATTGTTTTGAAATCTGTATGACATAATTTATATAAAGCTCCATATAAATGAAATCTATTACTATTACTAACTTTAGAAAAAAATCAAAACATTATCATCTTCTCAGTGAAATCCACAATCCCATAAAACATAGCAATATGACCATTCACAACAGAAAAACAAAGTGGATGAAAATTCAAATTATGAAAACTCTAGAAGGATAAAAAGCTGGACCTGGAATTGAGCAAGAATGGCAGAATGCATAAGAAAGTAATACCCAGCAATTTGTTGCATACATGAAATATCTAAAAATAAAGGCATATACAGAATGAAAACAAGAGGCTAGAAAAAAAAATGGCTATGCATCCAGTGGTTTGAATGAAGTGGAAGTGGAAATTATGTTATCGAGAGAGGGAGGGATGGAGGAAGGAAGGGAAGAAAGGAGGAAGGAAGGAAACAAATAAAGAAATACAATGAGTATAAGGAGATATACTTGTCCCTGTGGCTTGATGTAGGAGTTTGTGAACCATGCTCCTGTACCCAAATTTCCTGTAAAGAGGAAGAGGTATATTGATTTTTTAGGCAGTGTGATCTCAGAATCTAGTCATCTAGACAGAGAAAGAAAATTTCTTGGCCACCATTAGCCTATGGAAGCTACTATGAATACTTTATGGTATAGATAGATAAATATAGCTACGTATCTGCTTATGAACTCCCATAAGTCTTTTGTGTTTTATGTAAGGTATAATAAAGACTACTTCAGAGGTGTCACACTCATACTACCTATGGTACATCAGAATTAAAATGTAATTGGGGAACAAAATAAATAAAAATAGGATGGAATATAAATAATGTTCACATATGGTTTTCTAATTCCATATGTGGCCCACAGAGATTCTTTTGTGTGGTTCATTGGGCCCTGTTTCTATTTGAGTTTGATGCCACTTCTCTACTTTATACACCTGTTACCTTGAGTGCTTGTACAGAGCTGGGGATCCTGTTAAGCACATTTGTGAAAACCTAGACATGAGCATATTTGGAGCAAATATGAAGAGAATATTATCCTTTGGAGGCTGGCCCTCAAAACCTGACCTGGTCTATGTGAGTTGAGAATTTGGAGGTCACAATAGGACTTAGGAATATCTTGTTTACTTGTATCTGCATCCTAGTTCTTATCACAATGTCCAACACTTAATAAACACAAAATGCTCTATGCATCCAAATAATCTCCAATTTGGTGCTCTTTTTGCAGAGTCCTACTTCCTTCTCTCTCATGTGATGGATACATGTTGATAGATTTGTTTTCAAGTGCTGAGAAAAGACTGGAGGGCTCCTTAATCCAAAGAAAAGAATTATGAATTCCTACAAGTTATGAGAGTAGTCTATGGCCTAGCTTCAAGGCTAACTCCATCCACTAATAACCCTTCCATAAATCTATGGCAGAAATAATTGCAATAGACCCAACTCCCAGAATCTTTCATAAATCATTCACCCAACACCATCCAATTGGGATGGTCATCAAACAGACAAAAAAAGATAAGGATTAGATCTGTAGTTTCATTGGAATAGGAATTTTCTTTACCAATGCAGGTTAATACCTTCTCTGCCTCTCATCAGATTTAATAATAGTATTGAATTACCTATAATCCACATAAAATCCACCTGAACCTTCCAGCTTTAGGACAAATGCCATAGAAGTCCAGGGGTGGGTAGGTAAAGTGTTCATTCTCTGAACCTAAACCTATCTATGTTTGACAAGGGATTGTCTCTTAGTTAAAGTGAATGTTTCTGAAGAGAGATGTCCCTCCTGGAGATGTGGGTGGCCAGATTTGCCCTCCTTGGTCTTCTGAGAAGGGATAGGAAACTAGATCTCGCCATTTCTTCCTTGTAGCTTTCTTCTGATTTTCCCCAGCAAACAAAAAGTGTCCTTTCCTATTTGAAATAATCCTCAAATATTGTTTCCAGATCCTTCCCTTGCTCCCATCACTGTTGATCTGATATTACATTTATTTATTTATATATCATATACTCTTTCCATTCCAATTCAGTAGAATGTAAATTTCTTGAAGCCAGGAACTAAACTGTTGAATTTATGTACAGATTTTTCTCTCAAATTTCCATTCAGATATAGTAAAAACTCTAAAGAGTATAAGCATTAGAATGAATATTTTTCAATATGACCAATCACATATCTGAAAATAAAAACACGCAATATTTACAACAGAGAAACAAGTCATATTAATAGATCAACAAAGTTAATAGATCAGACAAAAGTTTTTCTTACGGGCATTCCAGGCATCCCTGATAAATAGATTTTTAAACAAAAGCGTCCCTCTTCTTTATACAGTATCTTCTTATCTCCCCAATACACTTAAAGATGTATTGGAGGATTCCTAGGTCATTCAACTCAACTGACATTTATTAAGCATCAACTGAATGTAAGGCACTATGTATATGTGTGGGGACACGAGCATAAACATGAAACAAGTCAAGTCAATAAGTATTTAGGAAGCACCTACTATGTGCCAGGACTTGTTTGAATATTGGACAGAATATCAGACTGGGAGTCATGGGACCTGAGTTCAAAAATCCTGGTTCTACCACTTATTGGCTGTGTGACCTCAGGCAAGTCACTTCTCTGGGGCTTAGTTTCCAGATCCATTAAGAGGAAGCTAGACTTGAAGGCCTCTGAGATCCCATCCCACTTTAAACCAACACTTCTATGAAGTAGCTCTGTTCATAAATATAAATGTAGCATGGCCAGGTCATCTTTTGGGTATTTTTAAGATCTAGAAGTCACATGGTACGGTGGTTAGGGAGCTGGCTTTGAAATCATGGAGATCTGGGTTCAAGTCCTACTGCTGATATATGCTGGTTGTGTGATCTCAAGCAAGTCACTTAACCTTTTAATGCTCCAGGCAATTCTTTAAGACAAAAAGTTGCAGAGAAGGCACAGATGACGAAAAATAATAGCAGTAGTAGTCAGCATTTGCATGGCACTTGAAGATTTGCAAAGTGCTTTACCTATGTTAACTCAGCCAATACTCACAATAATCCTGTGAGGTAGGTACTATTATTGTTACCATTTTATGGATGACGGAACAGGCAGACAGAATGAGTGGCTTGCTCACAGTCACATAGCTAGTATCTGAGGCTGGATTTGGACTCAGGATTTCCTGACTCTAGGTCCTGTGTTCTATCTGCATTGATAGAGGAAGTTACTCTCTGTGAGATCCCCATGGCTATTGTCCTCCTAAGGCCTTTTCCCTTTACTCATCCCTTTTTCCAACATTTTTCACCATCTTCCTATATTTCCATTTTATCCTTGACATAAAAGAGATGTTGATTTAATTTGGAGGTTCTTGCTGACTTCTTCATAAAATGTTTCTACCTCTTTGTCTCAGGCAACAGATATTAACACAGAAGCTTCCAATACCTTCATGGTGGTCTTTTGGCAAATACATATCCAAGAGCACAGCTAGATGAGATGTTAAGATGTCCCATGAAATTACATTTCCTGTTGCCATTGGACATAAGATAAAACCAATTTAGCTTAAATATCCACACAGGAAAAACTGAAAGGATGAAGAATTTTCATTATCCATGCCTACAACACATAGTTGGATAGAAAACCCAAAAAACTGTTCTGTCAATACGTATCTTAGACATTTCAAATGAACACTTAACTAGGCCCAGAATGGGGGTAGTGGAAGGAGAATAAGCTGTATTTCCTTTGGCAAATGACACAATGATTTTAATGACTCCTAAATATCTCCCTGATAACAAAGGTTCACATTTTTACTAATGTGCTGATGCTCCTATAGCATTACAGGTCTTGAAATGGTATAGTCTCTGAAGTTTTGAGTTATCCTAAGGGCAACAGAGAGGTGCATGATGGGCATAAGAAAAATATTACCTAAAAGAATTCCAGAAGGAAAGCAGAGTCAAAGATGTCATCTGAGAGAAGCACAAATGGAAAAAAAAAGATAAAGGATTGATCATATCAAGACCGAAGAGTGACTGACCAACCATATATTCCAACACTATCTACTCAATGTCAAGAGATGGAGAGGAAAGCTTCCAATACATTGAGTGGAATCTATGGGAGATTTGTAGGAGGATATTAATAAGAAGCCTACAGGAAAAAGTATGGATCAGTCAGAGACAGTTCTTCCTCACAGTTCAGAACACATATAATATCTACAATTCTTTATTTCTAGGAACAAAGAAAATAAGAGGGACTGAATCTGCTATTTTACTAATATTGGAAACTCTCAAATGAGAAAATTCCTTCTATCAATGCCCACTGTTATTTTTTCTGCAACTTGTAATCTTAGAGAGCTACCTAAAGCAATGAGAAGTTCAAAGACTTTTCCAGGGTCCCACAGCCAACAGGTATTAGAGACAGCACTTGAACCAGTTCTTTTTTTAAATAAAATTTTATTTTTCCCAATTATGTATAAAAAACATTTTTCTTGCAGCTAAACATCCCTAGTCCTTCAACCACCCTCCATATGATATAGATATTGCCATCCTAGTTACACCTCTCTGGACTTTTTCCAGTTTGTCACTGTCCTTCCTAAAATGTTGTGCCCTAAACTAAGTTCAGGTGTCACCTCCTCCATGAAGCTATCCCTGATAACCACAATTAGTGCTTCCTTCTCACCAGTTTTCCTTATAGTCTACTTATTTGTGTGCATGTTTATCTTCCCAGTAGAAGGTAAGTTTCCTGAAGGCATAAACTTTCTCATATCTGTCTTACATCCCTAGTACCTAGCACAGCCTTTAATATATTCTCACTGAATTGAATTAAGCATGTGCACAACACAACCCAAAATGTTACTCCTGTTGATGTTCCTGAGCCAAAGAGCTTTGTTTGTACTTAAGTTAATCCCGACACACACAGACATTTTCTTCCTTCATCTTTTATTTTCTGCCTCAAAGGTTACATTATAAGGTTGCCTGGCACTCATTACCTTTACACGGCAGGTATCATATCAATGGCTGATTTAGCAGGATGACTTTTTGCAATCAAATTGCCTTTTATAAAAGTGTATAATTAATCGTATTTCCTTTCAAGCACTAACGCCACTTCTGCTCTCATATTTGCAGTGCTAATGTGTGCATGCACAATTTGAGGTCTGTTCTCCTACTGATGAATGAGAAATATACGTGGGTAATTCTCCATTACTGCTAATGGGCGTTAAACATGTACATTTCCTGTGGAATCACTTCATTTCCCCTATGATACTAATGACTGTTTTTGGCTGTGGAAATTCTGGAATCCATTTCCAGCCATCCAGGATCATAAAACTTAGATTCAGAGATACAAGGGATTGCAAATGCTTAACATCTGTAAAACCTTGGGCAAGTCACTTAATTTCCTTGAGCCTCAGTTTTCCTCATCTGTAAAATTAAGGTGATTAAAATTAAGGCCTCTGAGATCCTTCAAAACAGGGGTGAGGTTAGAGCCAAGTCCAACTGACTCAAAGGAACCAATTGTTAAATTTTCAAATGTAAGCATTTACATGACAGAAATCAACTCTACTGATTGGGACTTGTTCATTTTGCTGATTGTCTAGTCTTAAGAAAGTAATGAAGAAAATGTTAATAAAACAGATCAAACTTAAAAGGGTGTCATGCCTTTACTGAGAAAACATTTCTTAGAACACTCCTGCTCACAAACCAACATCTATGATCCCGTGATCCTTAGATCACCTAGTCCAACCCAAAAAAGAAAACTGAAAGCCATGACGAGTGGGTTATGCATAGTCACATGGCTTTATAGGCAGAGCTGAGAACCAATCAAACTCACTCCTGCTGTCAATTTTCCTTCAGATCCTCTTAGTCCAAATACAGCATTTTTTCTTTTTTTCTTTTGGACGAAATAAGGGTTAAGTGACTTGCCCAGGGTCATACAAATAGTAAGTGTCTGAAGCTGGATTTGAACTTAGGTTCTCCTCACTCCGGGGCTGATGCTCTATCCAGTGCACCACCTAACTGCCCCTAAATCCAGCATCTTTTCTACCAGATTATGCCTCACAATCTTTTCATAGAGTAAGACAAACTGGTAAATATGCCATCTAGATGGGCTCAAGTCCATTTATGGCAGGCTTGATATCAAGAATGACTTTCTAACAATGCCAGCTGTCCAAAAGTGGACTTGGCTGGTCCCCCTTCCTTGGAGGTCTATAGTCAGATGCTGGACAGTTACTCGCAGGGTATGTTATGGTGGGGATTCTTTTCATTGGTGGGTTGGAAGAGATGGTCACTGAGGTTCCTTCCAACTCTCAAATGCTTTGAGTCTTGCCTCACCTTTCATCTCTTCCAGCCTTCCATGCTCTTTGTATTTCCAGATATCAGGCATGCCTCCTCCTCAGGCTATTGGATGATAACCATTTTTTTCATACTATATGGCCTTCTTTTTGCTTCTGCCCACCCCGCAACATGATGCCATTATTGTGAAAGATAATGCCATTCAGATCAGACTCCACTGCCAGAATTGCAAGTTGAGTCATGGAAGGCTTTTAGTCAAGGACCTGCCCTTAGGCTTTATTCCTGGGTAGGACAGCTATCTGGTTCCCTGACCCACGTCTTCTCTCTGGGTGTCTGCTCAAAGTAATGCAATCCCTAAGTCAGTTCACTGTCATGAGATGAGCTCAGAGGCTAGATACTGTGACAAGGATAGAGAACATGAAAAGGTGCTAATAAGTGATTGACCACAAAGCACTCAGACCATTCAGACAGACCAGGTTAAGCTAAAGAATATCCATACATTGCCAGTCTGCTAGTATTTCTCACTGACCACCTTCCACCAACCCCACACTCTCCTCATGACAAGTATAATTAAACAAAACAAAGCCACATATTAATCAAATCTGAAAATGTTTTATCTTGTCCATGTATTCCAATACCTTTTAGCCAAAAGGCAGGAAGCCAGCTTTACCATCAGGACTCCAAAGTCACAAGTGGTCACTGAAATGATCAGAGTTCTGAATTCTTTAAATATTGTTTTTCTTTATATCATTATGATCATTGTGTAAATTACTTTCATGGTTCTGTTTACTTTGATCTCCATCAGTGCATATGTGTTCTCAATATTCTGGTTTTTTGTTTTCATTTTTATTAATTTTTTTCAATTATTAAACATTTCTATTTTTCCCTCTCCCAACCCCCCCCCCAGTTGAGGGGGAAGGAAAACAAAATCATTATAACAAATATGAATTAACAAGCAACACAAATTCCTATCTTGGCCATTACTCCTCTGTCAGAAGGGAGCATCCATCAGTCCACGGGAATCATGGCTGATCACGACATTGATCAGGGTTCTTAAACCTTTTGAAGCTGTTCAGTTTTACAATTTTATTGTTTATAGGATAAAATGTTTCTAGTAGAAACTGTTCTCCTGGTTCTCCTCTCTTTATTCTACATCAATTGACTTCTTCAGATTCATCGCTTTCTATAGTACAATAATGTTCCCTTACATTCATATAACACAGTTTGTTCAATTCAGTTCTTTGCTACTGCAGAAAGTACAGCTCTTTTCTTTTTATATATAGGTGGGGCTGAGGAAAACATGGTATCAACTGAACCTCCTGCCACAGACATATGCTTTGCCTATATACATTCCAAGAATCTCATGAATTTAGTGCGTCTGGACCTTGGCAAATAGCTTCTTGCTACATTACATCCAACAGCTCACCCAGGTATTTCCCTGAAAATAAGGGAGTAAATTTATTGAGCATACAGAATTAAAATATATGTTAATTACTATGGGGACATTTTCTCTCCAAGACAAATATCCAAACTATTATACATCAAAAATGGCAGTGGGAGGGGGGCAGAATTGAGATTAATCAGAGAATTACTTTGCATGGGAACTCACCTCTAATAAATCTTAACACCCATTCACAGAGCACGGTCACATAGAAGTATGAATGCAAAAGGACACACTGCACTCTGATGGGGATGTGATGGGCTCAAAGGCAGGAGGAAAGGGGGTGCTTTAGCTTCTCAGGGAAAGCACTGCTGGGAAGCTAGTACAGGGCAGTAAAGATACATTTCCCGAGGTCACAATCGATAAATCTTAGGAAATAATACTTTGGAGTATGTTGAATCTCCCATATCAACAAAGAATAATTGATAAATCAGCTGATCAACAAGTATCTTTAAATGTCTAATATGAGTTAGGAACTTTGACACACAGTCGGGGTACAAAGTAGAAAGACAAAAATAAAAAAGGGGCTTATATTCTTTCAGAGAAAATGACATCAACACACATAAATACATCCAAAATATAACACAGTAAATTCAAATTAACTTGGTAAGAAGGAGGTACAAGCAGGGGAAGGGGAGGGGAGATGGTCCTTGAGATGAACTTTGAAGGACACCAGACATTATAAAAGGTGGAGATGAGGAGAAAGTGAATTCCAAGATTTGGGGACAGCTTGTACAAAGATGAAGAGGAAGAAGAAGACGTATTATTTATAAAGAAGCGCAAACTTGCAGGAAGCATCAGAAAATATTCTCTCCATAAAAGCTCCAGGACCTGGAACTCTTGAACTCAAGAACACTTAAATTTGGAGTTGTCTATGGGACAGTTTCTCTGTCCCAAAGCTAGATTCTGCCATTTAGGGCATTCAGCATCTCCTCTACATACAAGGGTGAGATTCAGGAAGTAATGTCCTTCAATTGCCTTCTCTGGCTTCATGCAAACATATGTGTCCTGTGGTCATTTGCTTCTGTTTCATAGCAACACAGCTGATGGGAGGTGGAGAAAAAGAAAGAGAAATCTTCTCCCACCCCTATACTCTCCAAGAGAGTGAGTCCTCAGGAGCTGAGCGTTTCCTCAAGAGTTCAGTCCTCTGGAGCTGACATCAGAGTGAGATCAGCTTTTTTAAAGGCTACCAGGCTGGTTTATCCTCCATCTGCCAATCATTAGACTGTGTTCCATTAGCCGCCTTTTTCTAATGCTCTATTATGTTATCATGTTGTGTAAGAAACAGCAAGAGCACTTTGTTATTAGGTTGTTTAGGAAAACTTTAATGTGATCAAGGAGTGCCCTCTTGCCTCCTTTACACAGGTATAATGGAGAGCCCTTGAATACCAAGGATGGTGCTGAAATTCATTTCAATAATAATTCAATTCAACTTGACAAGCATTTATTGAGTACTTATATGTGTCGGAAACTGGGATCCAAAGACAAAAGTGAAAGCAGCCTTTGCATTCAAGAAATTTAGAATCTTCTGAAAGAAAAAAGCCCACAAAAGTACTGCTGGAAAGGTGAAGAAGGAAGACATATCCATTTTGCCCTACCAGTGATGGGAGAGGGTGGTTTATGGGCCATGTAAGATGGTGCCCTGCACCAAGTCAATGCCAAGTTAATGCTAAATAGTCATTTGTTCATGAAGCAGACAGGGAGTTCAGTATGTGGAAGCCCATATCGTGACTAGGCAAGTAGCAGAGATGATGCCCTTCGTCCCTACCTTTTTCTCCCTGCTTTCTCCTGCTCACTTCTCTACGTGGCCAGAGTGGAAATGGGTGGACATTTTAAAACCTTGGGAACTCCTGAACTCCATACTTGCTTGATAGCTAAAAGAAGGTAGCATTTACCTGTAGGGTAAATGTAGGGTAGGCATAGGAAATGCTCCGCATAAACTAGAGATGATCCATGGAGATGATCCACAGAGACCCAAGCCCAGTGACTAGGAAGTCCAGTCCAAAGTAAAGAAAGACATTAGCTAGGAGAAGGCCAGCTCTGTGGTTTAGAGCCTAGTGGGGCAGACTCCTGCTAGTAATGTTTTTTAAAAGTGAGGAGGGGGACCTAGCAGCAAAGACTTTAGAGATGAATTCTATTATACGTATAATAGAGACAGAGAGAGAAGAAGAATCAGAAAAGGCCTCATGTGAAACGATGCTTAAGCTGAGCTTTGAAAAAAAACTTGAGATTTTGAAAAGTGCAAAAGAGAGGGAGAGATGGGGAGAAAATTTGGAATTCAAATTCTTATGGAAGTGAATGTGGAAAACTGAAAAATAAATAAATTATATTAAAAAATAAATTTTAAAGAAGTCCAAAAGAGGAAGGAGGGCATTCCTAGCATAAGGACAGGTTTTGCAAAGGTATAAAGAAAAAATATTAAATAGAATTTTTCACCTTTGTTTTAAAGTCTTACAATATGGCAAAGGTGGACCCTTTTCTAAAAGAACTATTTAAAAAAAAACAACTTCTGGCTTTGAACTAAAAGAGCATGGCAGAGCTCACTCTTCTCATAAGGATGAGATAGCCCTACAACCCTGCCTTTCAATGAGAGATAAGTTTGATAGACACCACGCAATGGGGCTCTTCCTAGTTACCGGCAGAGACTACATGTCCAGCAGAGAAACTGACCATGGAGAAGCATCCTGTAGAGACTACATCTCCATCTGGAAGATATCCAACAGAACCATGTCCAACAAAGTAGTATCTGGTATCTACTTAGGGCAACATTTGTCAGAGATTACTCATGTGCTAGAAACAGGGGAGGAGGAAGTCAATCGGAAGTATGTCATAGGTATGAACTGCCCTTCCACATCTGGGCTCCACCCCACATGTTACTTCTGTGTGCCTCTCTATGCATATCTCTTACATGTGTCATTCTTCCAAATTGGAATGGAAGCTCCTCGAGGACAGGGACTGTTTCATTTTTCCTCTGCGTTACCAGCACCCAGCCCAATACTTGTCACAAAAGAAGCATTGCATGCTCATTGACTGGTTCTTTGATTGACAGGTCAATAATCTTAGAAACACGTTCCTTTTCCTTTCTCCTGGAGAACTCTATCGACATTGTACCCTACTTTTAACAACAGGAAGGAATGCATTCTCAACTTTAAGATGGAAGCCTGTACTGGTAAGCTAAGCGCTTTTATGAATATTATCTCCTTTGATCCCTATCACAACCCTGGAAGGTATTATTCCCATTTTGCAGATGAGAATACTGAGGCAGGCAGAAGATGAATGATTTATCCAGGTCATGCAGATAAGAAGTATCCAAACGTTGGATCTGAATTCAGGCCTTCTGCACCACCAGCTGCCTCTGTGAAGGAATGGAATACAAACTGCTTTACAAACTTGAAAGCCTGATACCATTTTCATCTATTCCTATTACTGTCTTTCTCCTCTTCCCTTGCAGCAGCAGAAAGTAAGATCCTAGATCCAGAGCCGGAAGCTTCCTTTGAGATCATCTCATCCAAGTCCCCATTTTACAGATGAGAAAACTGAGACTCCCTAGGGGATATGTGCTCATCCATGGTCTCACAGAACTTAAATCCAGTTCTCCTTCTGCCATGCCATGCAAAGGCCTTGTTCTAGCCCACCCTTCAGGCACAGCCACATCCCTGGATGGGACAGTGAGGGCGCTTAGACTCATCCCAGGCTAAGAATTCAGATTCTGAGGCTCTTCCAGATTGGCAGCCTCTACACCAAGCATTCTCCTGCCTCTGGAGGAAAGATAGAGGTCATGGAACTGAGAACAGGCAAGACTTGGGGGTGGGCAGGGAAGGGAGGTAATTAGACAGCCACTTCTGAAGTCAGAATCTCCTTTAAACTGGAATTAGTTGTACTTAAGAATTTCATAAAATCACACAGAATGTCAAAGCTGAAAGCATCTGATTCTGTAGACAGAGAAATCAAGGCCCAGAGTTGAAGCAGTGACTTGTCCAAAGTCACCCAGCGCCAGGCCTTTGTCCTCTCCGTTACACTATGTTGTTTCTCCCGCATCTTCCCAGAATACATTTCTTTTCTTTTCTGGCATGGTGGCCTGGGGAGCAAAGGCAGGGAATTAACAGCAAAGAGCTGTGCAAGTCCCCATGGTTGTTTGCTGTGTGCTCATTTCCAGTCAGTGCAGCTGGAGAGCCTGGCACGGACTTTGCTTTTCTTGGCTACCAGTGGGGTAGTGCCTGTGGCCAAAGGCATAGGGCTTCAAGAACCCCTGTTGGAGACAGCCGTGGGGTTGCTGGGATGGATCACAGGTCTCACTTGCTAGAGAGGGAAAGACCATTTGGAATTTGGCAAGTGCCGAGACCTCAGCTCTGTGTCCACACACACACACACACACACACACACACACACATATACGGTCCTCCCCACTCCTATGACACAGGATAGAGTATGTTGTCCCCCCCTCAACACACTCTAGGTGTTCCACTCCCTTCCACCCCCGGAATTCCCTTGATCTCCTTGGGGAGACAACTCACTGGACACAAACAGGATTACAAACTGTTGGCAAGCTAGCAGCCCATTAACAAAGGGCCTGCTGATGAGGAGAGGAAAGAAAACTTTCCATTTGTCACTGGCAGCCCCTCAAGGAATGTGACAGAGCAAAGTGGTCCAGGCACATTTCTGCTATTCAGGATGCCAGGGTCCTGGCCACTCTAATTATCACAGGTTCATGGGTCCAAAAGAAAACCCAGCCTGATTCTCAACAGAGGTCAGGCAGGAAAAGCAAGAAGGTATCTCTTTACAAACTGGAAATATTCCTCACATCTTGGAACAGCACAGCTGAAATGGACCTTGGGGATCATCAAGTGCCACTCCTTTATTTTGTAAAAGAAGAAAACCCAGGAGAATGAGAATAGAGTGACTTGTCTAAGGTCACACAGTCAATACCTAGGAGAACTGAGACTCTGCCCCCAATCTCCTGACTCCTCATCTAATGCCCTTAAGTTTCTTCAGTGCTCATTACAATATTACTGTGATGTCAGTTGAGTAGAACCAGTAGAGTGCTTGTAGGTTGGAAGGACTTTTGAACCTAGCTATAAGGCTTCATTAAACTATAACTCACAAAGAAAAAACTGCTGAGCCAAATCTGCATGACCTTTCACAAACCATTTAACCTTTCTCAGCCTCTGCCTCTTCTCTTGTAAGAAGAAGCCTTGACCTAGACATCCTCTGAGGTCTCTTTTTGGCTCAGGGTTCTTAACCTAGGGTCTACAGAACCCCAAGGGTTCCATAATAGATTTCAGGGGGTTAATGAACTCGGATAGGAGAAAAAATACATATTTATTTTCACTAACCTCTTTCTGAATTTAGAACATTCCCTCAACCATGAATTTTTTTTAAACCTTGTTCTGAAAAGAGATCCATAGGCTTCACCAAACTGGCAAACGAGTTCGTGGCATAAAAAAAGCTATGCGGTCCAGCTCTAAACCTATGGTCTGATGAGAAGAACATGGGACACTTCCAGATCAAAGAGTAAAATCTGAGGAGTTCTTAATAAAGAGTTGTAATTCTATTACAGAAATCTCCAAATAATCCCTTTCGTAAATGATGGTATTTTGAACAGATGGAAACATCAACTTCATTCACAAAACCATAAGAGCCACAAGTACGCAAAAGAATTTTTAAGGAGTGATAATATCAATTCTAATCATGGCAAGAGTTAAAAACAAAGAGATTTTTTCCCTATAAGGAATATTTTCAATCTGGTCACATCATGCACATACTTGCTTTTTGCTTTGTTTTGTTTGAGAATTTCTTTTGAAAAGAAGAAAATAAAAGTTAGTAAAAGGATATTTTTTTAAAAAACTTGAAAAATAAGCTAGTAGCCAGGACAGATGGCCCATATCGATAGTCCCTCCTAAAGGGGAGGCTGATGCTGATGACTCACTTGAGCTCAGGAATTCTGAGCTGCCCTTAAATCTAAAGGCTTTGGATGTCCGCAGAAAGTCCCAGGACCAGAGTTTGTGTGGGTGTTTTGTCTTCTGTTTTCAAAGAGGACTGTGACATCAGAGAAATGATGACATGACTTGCACTGGACTTTGAGTGAGAGAGGGCTGTGCAAGGTCACCAGACCAGAGTGGTGAGCCCACGGGAAGGGAAGAGTGGGGGAAAGCCAGCTCACCAAGGAGGGATGGACCAGCCCAGGTTGGAAACAGAGCATATCAAAGCTTCTATGTAGATGAGGAGTGGGATCAGGTCTGTAAGTCTGGGAAGGAGACCCAGTCTCAAAATAATAACAACCAAAAAAAAAAAAAAAAACCAAGAAGTGGAAGAGTCTAATATTGGTTTGTTATTTAAATTTAATTTTAGATTGCAAATTTATTGATTGCAATGTAAGATCCTTGAGGACAGACATTATGCTTTGCCTTTCTTTGCATCCCTAACAGTGCCTAGTACAAGTAGAGGAATAATAAATGCTTGTTGACTTGACTTTTTAAAAGTCAAGTCCCACCCCCACCTTGTGATCATCACTATTGAGAAAGCAAAAAACAAAGAAAAATCATAACAAAATCAAACAAAACCAAGTCCCCAATTGGCCATGTCCAAAAAAAAAAAAAAAAGAACAAAACATAAGCCTCAATCTGAAGCTATCAACCTCTCCATTTGGAGTTGGGTAGGGTGTTTCATCATGAGTCTTCCAGAGAATTATGGTAGGTCATTATGTTGATCAGAGCTCCTAAATCTTTCAGAGTTGTTTGTCTGCAATATTCTTACTGTTATACAAAAGTGTTCTCCTGGTTCTGTTCACTTTACTTTGCATCAGTTCATACTAGTCTTCTCAGGTTTCTTTGAAACTACTCCTTTCATTAGTAGTACTATCATATTCATACATGTCTATCATGCTGCACCACTAATTTATAACCATTCTTGGAATTTGCCATTATGAAATACTGATGTCATAAAGATCAAATCCCACTTTAGAGTTGTTCCATTTCCAATTTCTGACTTTGAATAAAAATATAAGAAGCTAAATGACCATCAATAGTAAATAAAATTGAGAAGTTGTTGCCTATTAGATCAATTTGGCTGAATATTAATAATGCCAATCCTTGCTACAAGTATAAATTTCACTTTGAGAGACTCTCTATGCACCATACTCAATATATAGAAAGCTCTATTTGCAAAAGAGACACACTAGGAAATTCATCATCAACATTATCAACACTTTTATACGGTCAGTCAACTATCATTTATTAAGTTCCTAGTATGAATCAAGCACTATATTAAGACCTGAGAACACAAGGAAAAGTTAAAAAAGGAGGGGGGATGTTCTTCTCAAGAGCTCACCTTCTAATGGGGTAACAGGGAAATAGCCAGATATATACAAGATACATACAGAGTACATGGAAAATAACTTGAGAGGGGAAAGTACCAGCAGCTAAAGGAACTGGGAAAGTCTTCCTGTCAAAAATAGAACATGAGTTGAGTCTCAAAGGGACCCAAGGAAACCAAGAAGTAGAGGTGAGGTGAAGAGACAGAGCATTCCAGACCTAAGGGAGAGCTAGTATAAAGAGACAGAGACGACAGATGTAGAAGGCTGTAAGGTTCGTCCTGTCCAAAAGACCCAGTCCTTGACATTTTACACTCCCCTGAGTCATTTAAACCACAATATGATTTTTAAAAATTAAGTATCCAAAGGGCTATAAAAATGTGCACACCCTTTGACCCAGCAATATCGCTTCTAGGACTGTATCCCAAAGAAATCATAAAAATGGGGAAGGGTCCCACATGTACAAAAATATTTATAGCAGCTCTCTTCGTGGTGGTCAAGAATTGGAAACTGAGGGGATGCTCATTAGTTAGGGAATGACTGAACAAGTTGTGGTACATGAATGTAAGGGAATACTATTGTGCTATAAGAAATAATGAACAGGTGGACTTCAGAAAAACCTGAAAGGACTTATATGAACTGATGCTGAGTGAAAGGAGCAGAACCAAGATAACTTTGTACACAGTGTACAAGGAATCTTTCTGGTAGACTTAGCCCTTCACAGAAATGCAAGGACCTAAAAAATTCCCAATGGCCTCATGAGGCAAAATGTGTTCCACATCCAGAGAAAGAACTATGGAATTAGATCACAGAATGAAGCAGATCATTTTTTCTTGTGTTATGTTTTGTTTTGTTTTTTCATGGTTTCTCCCAATCCTTTTAATTCTTCTATGCAACATGACTAAGGTGAAAATGTATTTAATAACAACGTATGTGTAGAATTTATATAAGATTACATGCAGTCTCAAGGAGGGAGAGAAGATAGAGGAGGGAAGAAGTGGGAGGGAGGGGG
The DNA here is from genome assembly GCA_023548195.1 of Bettongia penicillata ogilbyi. Classification (NCBI taxonomy): domain Eukaryota; kingdom Metazoa; phylum Chordata; class Mammalia; order Diprotodontia; family Potoroidae; genus Bettongia; species Bettongia penicillata. The sequence continues at coordinate 1,037,929 of JAJHZJ010000496.1, forward strand.
AAAATTCTAAACTATATGGAAGTGACTGTAGAAAACTGAAACAAATAAATTAATTAATAAAAAATTAAATTTAAAAAACTAAGATATATTAATTTTCCAGGAACATGCCTATTACAAAGTGATATATTTAGAGACTATACCTGAAAGCATTATCAAAAACTTTTGAAATAAGTGTTTTTTATTTATTTTCAAGTTATTGCAAAAAGCTGGAAGCAGTCTAAATCATCAACAAGAGGGGAGCAGATCATTAAACTAATGATTGGTGCATTAATATAGAGAAGCAATGTGATTTCACTTATAGTCAGTCATATAGTTCAAGACCTTCTTCTGATGCATACTCTGTGACCCTGGCAAAATCATTTAACCTCTCAGTGTTCCCAATCAACTCTCTGAGACTACAAATTGTAATATATGATCTGATGATATAGTACATATCATATAATACTATTAAGTCTAACAAGAATGTGGAATATAAAAGAAATTTAGAAAGATCTTTAAGAAATGTCACAAAGTGAAAAAGGCAGGATATACTTTGGAACATGTGCAGAGGAGACTGTAGAGACTGTGGCATGAAAATTGAGTGGAGATAATTTAGCCTGGATTGGTCTATGATCATAAAGATAGAGACAAATCTTATGATTTCATTAATGTTTGGGACTTCCAGTGTGGGGACTCCCTTCACCAATGCAGATCAGCACCATCTCAGCAACTCAGGGTCTTGGAGAGCTGCCTGGGAGTTTGAAGAGTAGAAATTATTTGTGCAGGATCACACGTGTCAATCAGCACATCTTTAACATACTGGTTGTGTAACTAACCCTAACCAATTCACTTAACTTTTCAAGTGCTCCCAGAAAACTCCCTAAGATTATGAATGTCAACTTCTTTGAGTGGTCAGGAAGGGAACAGAAAGATTGGCAGACCAAGTGGGTCAGCCCACTTTGGTCCCACTTGGCTTTAAGAAGCAGAGGAATTTCAGCAATTGACTCAGTTCAAAGTGGGAAGGGAATAAACATTTGTATTGTACCTATTATGTGTCAGGTACTGTGCTAAGCATTTTTTTTTTTGCTACAAATGTTATCTCATTTGATTCTCATAACAGTGCTGCAAGTTCTATTATTTTACATATTTTACAGCTGAGGAAACAAAGGTGAAGTGACTTGCCCAAGGTCAGGCAGCCAATAAGTGCCTGAGGCTAAATTTGAGTTTAGGTCTTTTTGATTCCAGACCCAACACTTGATCCAGCTGCCTCTAGAAGGATTCAGTCTAGCTATGGAGAACCCCAAGTCTAAGAACCATTCCCCTACAAATGAATCTTCTTTGAAGGAGAAGAGAGTTTCTCCTCTCACTCCTCCCACTTTTAATCATTTCATCAGAGACTAGACCAGAAGGAAGTAACACATCCATTTGGGAGAAGAGAAACAGACCAAGGACAAACATAGACACTTCTAGATACAGAAAGACAACTACCCGAAGGAGGCAGTTACTTCAAGGACCATAACCCTTTGCACAAGAGAAGAATGCCAGCCATGGATTCAAGAAAGGACTTCCATGAACCAGGAGTTGTGAGTTAACCTCATTTCATAAATACATCCTACATGTGCATCTTGCCACCATCATACTTTAAGTGTGGGTCCACTCTTCCCATTGTCCTAAATGTACTGGTAAGAGACTATACTTAGAGCTTTGGGGTGATGTTTAGCACCAGTTGTTCTTACTAATCTACCTCAGTAAATACTCTGGACTAAAAAGTTCATTGATATCTACTGGCTCAATGAAATGGGAAACACACTGGTGGGGGCTTATGATTGAGAGTACTAGAAACTCTAGCCCCCAAGGGTTACCTCTGGAACTCTAAGAAGATTAATAGTAGAAACTGCTTCTGGGGACCTGGTCCACCAACAAGAATGAGAGTTGGGGGAGAAGCTACATAAGGGTGGGAGATTACAATATAAAGAAAAATAAATGAAGAGATAAAGAAATCTACTGAGTAGTCAGAGAGTTACATTTTACACAGAATTTCAACGTAGTCACTAAAACAAGTTTAATCATTTATTCACTGTTTCTAATAAACACTTGATCTTGAAGTCTTTCTGAAAAATCATGGAATCTCAGGACTTTAAATAGCCTCTGAGAGGCCAGTTAACTCATCCCTTCCTACCTTCAGGAATGCCCTTCCAACAACCCCGCAAGGAATGCTTTCTTCTGGAACTTGGAGCCATTGGAATTCTGGCTTTTCCTTTGTTGGTGCACTATCATGTCTCACATGTAAGTTTCAAGGTTCCATCCAGCATCCTAAATAAAGTGACATTTGCCAAAAGCATGTTGCCCACCAAACACTTCAGAAGCAATGTCACTCAGAGAGCCTTCTAAAAACAAATGCATTTGCAATTGTCGGTGCTTTCTTTCAGGATGACTTCATGAGGCTAGGCTGGAGAGGGGACATGGGAGGCTTCTTCCTGAAAAGATGGAGAAGACATTTCCTCTGGGAAACAGTTCCTATCCCTTCTCTGTCCTCTGCCCCAGATTCCTCAGCGGGGACTCTCAGATCTCATCTTTGTACTCTCTGTTTCTCCCTTCAACAGCCAGGACATCCTGTTCTTTGTGAAGCGTGTTGTTGTTTGCTGTTCATGTAGCTCAGAGTCTGATAGTGTTCCATACTTTTTTCATTTAATATGTATTTACTTTTAAGATTCTTTTCTTTTTAAATTTTAAGTTCCTACTTCTTCCCCTCCTTCCCATTGACAAGGCAAGCAATACATTAATTACACGTGTGAAATCATGCAAAACATATTTCTATATTGGTCAAATTTCCAAAAAGAACAAGAAAAATAAAGGGAGAAAATGATGCTCCAATTTATACTCAGAGTTTATCAGTTTTCTCCCTGGAGGTGAATAGTACTTTTTCATGTTGAGTCCTTTGCAATTGTCTTCAATCATTGTTTTGAGCAGAGCAGCCAAGTCTTTCACAGTTGATCATCATTACAACATTGCTGCTTCTATGTGCAACGATGTCCCGGTTCTTCTCACTTTACTTTGCATAAGTTCATATGGGTCTTCCCATATTTTTCCGAGATCACGCCCTCCTAATTTCCCACAGCACAATAGTACTCTATCACAATTATATGCCACAACTTATTCAGCCATTCCCCAATTGATGAGCATCCCTTCAATTTCCAATTCCAATGGTATTTTATAACCCATGGGGTCTCAGAGGTCATAGGTGCTGGAAAAGAGGCTGACGGGGTAGGGGTTGCAGTTTCCCAGTTGTAGCTGCTACTCCTTCAATTATTCTTCTTGAGTGGACAGCTTATCAGAAGCAGTTAAAGCAATTGCAGAACAGAACTTGAGAAAAGGATAGGGCAAGGAGATAAAGAAAAATTTATTCAGAAGCTTAGTTACAGAGCTCATGAGATAACATAATGAGCCACCTCCTGGGATGACTTGCTATCCAGTCAGATACCTTGAATGAGAAAAGTTGATCTTTTCCTATTTATTTCAGGGATGGATGAATGAATGAATGAATGAGCATTTATTAAGTGTTGACTGTGTGATGACAGCTGGAGATACAAATAGACAAGCAGAAAGTCCCTGCTGTCAAGAAGCTGATGTTCTAATAGTTAGAAAGACATTATATACAGGACATTCAACTGCAAGGTAGATGGAAAAACCCAGTGGTCTTTAGGATGATCATTTTTATTGTCAGCAAAAGCTAGAGAATCTCCCCAAAAAGACGATGCAAGAGAAAAAGCAGTGACTGTATAGTCAGAAGAGTTGAGATGAATTCCCACACCTGACACATTGACAGTACAAGCAAGTCATTTAACCTCCCTGAGCCTCAGTCTTCTTGTCTGTAAAATGCAGGGAATAAGCTTGTTGAGGTACTGAGGCCTATAGATCTAGACTAAAAGGGATGTGAGAGACTATTGACAGACTTCAAGAGAGACTCACATGGATGTTATCCTAGGATTTCCCATTTGAGGGAGTTCTGAAACTCAAAACTCTGGGACAACAATTTTCAAAACTTCGGGAGAAAGGAGTCAGAAAAGGTGCATTTGATAGTTTGTTCTCCATCTCAAGATCATGTCAGATCAGAATTAAACAAAATGTCATGTATTTGGGCATGCTCTTTCCTTCTGACACTTGAATTGACTACAGATAACACTGTTCTGATGTTTCTGTGGCTGTGCTGGACAGATGAACAGATAGAAAATAGCCTGAGACAGCCAAGGGCCAAGAATGATGGTCAATACTATAGGCAAGTGCTACTATGAAACACTGACTTCTTTGTGCCAAGGAAGGGAGCCGTTCTCCTTAAGTGACTAATTTCTTCATGTGTGACCTCTCCCTCCACACCACCAGGCAGAAGACATTAAAAGCAGGTAAACCATTTCTGCACTGTATTTAGCAGCCCAAGAGCTAGCAGCTTCATATTCAAAGGAATTGTCCTCTCTTTTGCTCACTGATCTTTCACTGCCATCATTTTATTCACCTTTACAAATGAATCATATGAATATGGACAGTCCCCAAATTCATCAGGCAATGGTCAATAGTGTAAAGGATATTGTTTTCCCTATTACTTCAGTTGGTTTGTTGCAATTTGTTGCAATATAAAACTGATTTTCTGATTTTTCATTAATTGAACAGCATTATGTTAAATAGTAAATACCAGAAAAATGCATGCAATGTATTGAGTATATCCTTCTTGAGGTATTTATGGAAAGCCATGGGTCTGATTTAGTGGCATATGCATGTATTCCCTGCCTTTAGGGAGGCTGAGGCTGGCAGACTGCTTGAGCTCAAGAATTTTGAGCTGCAGTAGGCTTAAAGATGATTGGGTGTCTGCATGAAGTCTTGTATCAATATTGTGATCCCCAAGGAGCAGAAGCCATCAGGCTGACCAAAGAGGGGCAAAGCAGACTAGGTCAGAAATAGGGGCCCATGAGTTGTCATGGCACTTCAGGTCTAGACAAGATAGGGAAAGGGAAGGGAAAGGAGAAGAAGGGAAAGAAGGAAGGAAGAAAGGAAGGAAGGAAGGAAGGAAGGAAGGAAGGAAGGAAGGAAGGAAGGAAGGAAGGAAGGAAGGAAGGAAGGAAGGAAGGAAAGGAAGGAAGGAAGGAAGGAAGGAAGGAAGGAAGGAAGGAAGGAAGGAAGGAAGGAAGGAAGGAAGGAAGGAAGGGAGGAAGGAAGGGAGAGAGGGAGAAAGGAGAGGGAGGCAGAGAGAGGGAAAAGAAATACATAAGATTAGAAAGTATGAACCTTTCTAAAACCACATGATGAAATTATTACTCCACCCAAGTATATTCAGTGCCCTTTCCTCAGAAAGCTCAATTTCTCTTCAAATGCCAGACATATTGCTTCACATGGTCAACAGGAAGCAGTACAATGCAGTGGAAAGGACATGGGCTCAGGTATCAAAGAACCTTGGCTCAAATCCCACCTCTGATGCTTAGGACCCATGTGACCTTTGGTAAATCATGACCCACCCTAGTCCTCAGTTTCCTCCTCTGTAAAATGCAGGTGTCAGACTAGACACCCTCTGAGGTTCTTATCATATTGATAGATGTAGAACCATACCACAGGATCCTAGAGAAGGGAGGAAGCTCAAGTTCAGAATCCAGCCCCCTTATTTTATAAATGAGGAAATAAGAGATCTAATAAGATGACCCAGTAACCCAGTGACAAAGGAGGGATTTTCTAGATGGCATATATTAGATAGAACACTGGGCTTGGACTGAGGAAGACGATTTCAAATTCTACCAGTCACACTCATTGTGTTCATCCTTTGTTGCCGAAGAAGACCATGCCATCAGAGAAATAATGACATGACTTGTACTTGACTTTGTTTTGAGTGAGGGAGGGCTGTGCAGGTCACCAGCCTTACTTCTCCTCCAGAGCCATCTGAATCCAGTGACCAGAACTTCATCAGGATGACTGGAGATGACCCAGGATGAGGCAACTGAGGTTAAGTGACTTGCCTAAGGTCACACAGCTAGTGAGTGCAAAGTGTCTGAGGTGAGATTGGCACTCATTAGCTGTTTCCCTAAGGAGCTGCTTAACCTCTCTGAGCTTCAGGCAACTTTCTATGACAACCCATAACGACAGAGGGACTGTCTATGCTACCAATATCTGTCAGTTCGTTGACATATTGATACCTGGAGCACCTTGACAGAAACTCTCCAACAGTCTAAGCTGAGGTGGGATGTATTTAGACAAGATACAAGAAAGAACTACCAATGAGAGTGGTTGACACTGGATGGAACAAGTTATGAAAAAAATGTTAAAATGCTTTTCGTACAGTTTTTGATATGTGCATCTTCCCCAGATCACCAAATGCAAGACCGGCTATGGCCGTAGCATGAATAACATGATATGACCTGCTTTTCTGATTGGAATTCAGCAAACACTCAAAGACAGGATAACAAGATGATGCTGACAAAGAAATCCACAGCCTAAAAGACAAATTCTAGCCAGTTATAAACTATTGTTCCCTAAAGCTCCCATCTTTTTTTCAATTTTGATATTCCAATAGTCTATATCTTAGTAGTTATGTAAGGAATTGCTTGAGGCACAGGAACGTGAAGGATTACATTGCTAGCAAGCATCAGAGACTAGATTTGAGCCCAGATCTTCTAGGTTCCAAGTCTAGGATTCTATCCATTATACTACTCATTGCTGCCTACAATTGAGCACTAATGTGGCAGCAATGATGCATGTCCCCCTTCCTATTTTTTTTCATCACTTCCAATGTTCCACTGCCTCCAAGTTCTGAAGAGAGACCTCTAGCCACAAACTTGCCCACAGTCATCCTGAGCACACTGAAGAGAGGAGTCTGGGAAATTTGAGGCTTTGAGGGCAGGACTCCAGTGTTCCAATGAGTTCTATCTGTTCTCTCGCTGGCAAGATGGCTGAGAAAATACACAGCAAGCCAAACTGGCAAAGCAAAATCAAAGAGTTCCAATGTTTTCCTCTTAGGTATTATTAAAATATGCCCTTATCAAAACCACAGAGAAGGAAGTATGGGATAGCACAGAAAAACACTGGATCCAAAGACAGAAGGAATGGCATGGCTTTCAAACTTGGCTCTGCCTCTGAGTTGCTGTCTGATCTTAGACAAGCAAACTCTCTGTGCCTTAGTTTTCTCATCTGAAAAATCAGGAATTTCGGCCAGATGATCCATAGGTCCCTTCCAACTCTAAATACCATGAACCAATAAAGATTAAATCTCCGTATGTATTGTAATGAATAATAAACTATTACTACCGACTGCCACCTTCCTGAAAGTTCTGGGGAACCTGCATTTTACAGAGGAGGAAACTGAGTACTAGGGTGGTTCATGATTTGTCAGAGGTCACACAGGTCCTAAGCATCAGAGGTGGGATTTGAGCCAAGGTTCTCGGATACCTGAGCCTGTGTCTTTTCTACTACATTATACTGCCTCCTGTTGACCACGTGAAGCAGTAGGTCTGGCATTTGAAGAGAAATTCAGTTAAGCAAAGAAAAGCTTTCTGAGGAAAGTGCACTGAGGGAAAGAGCCCTGGACTTGGCTCTGAGTTTAAGTCTAGACCCTGGTCTTCTCACTATTCTTCACATGATATTTTACCTCCTATCTCCATGCCTTTGCAGAGGTCTGGAATGCACTCTCTCCTTACCTCCACTTTTTGGCATCCTTGGAATCTTTCAAAGCTCTACTTAAACACTATCCCCTACATGAGGCCTTTCCTTTCTCCCTTACCCCAGCTGCCAGTGCCTCTCACACAAAAAAAATGAAGCAAAGTAAAAATACCCTTGTCTTTATTTTGTATATTTTGGTACCTATTTACAAATCGTGGTAGGAACAACATCTTCTCCACACAGCTAAACTATTTTCCCCCTAAAATTCAGTAAAACTTTCTGAATATTTAATAGGTGCAGGGGACTGAGATCTAAACCATGAAGGTACCTTTCTGGTCACCTAAGAATTGCTGTAGCTGTTGTCCTTCGTCTTCAAAGAGGACCAAAATGACATCACCATGATAAAGCAAAGTTTCAGTGTGTCCGACTGTGGCTGCTCAGACCAATACGAGCTCAGAATGCTCTGCCACAGATTGGGCACAGATACTCTGCGTGAATATTTGGGGCAGTTATTCCAAATTTTCACATCCTCATCACCTAAGAATAAGAGCTAAGTGAAGGAGAAGTTGGGGGCTCCCTGGACCCAATATACAATGCTGACCCACAGTTAATGTGGAAGCAAGACAGCCTAAGCCCAACTGAATCAATACTACATCTCTGCTGAATATGTTTTCCACTTATTATTAAGTAGACTTCTTTTTGTTAAATATTCAATGGTCAACTTCATCCCAATCCCTACTGGTAAACATCCAGTTGGTCCGACCCAGGCCTAGAATGTAAATTCCCCTAGGGGAGAGATTGTTTGTCTTTTATCTCAGAATCTCCAACATATACCACTACAGTTGGCCCATAGGAAGTGATTAATTAATGCTTTTTAAGTGATTGATTTGTGATATGTCTCTAGAGCTGAATTTTCTCCTTTTTAAAATGAGTGGTTTATGTCAGCTGTTCATTTTGGTCCTTTCCAGCTCTAAAATCCTATCATGGTACACCTGAAAGACAGTCCAAATTAGATATGTATTTTATATGTTGTGAGGGAGAAAAGAAATAAAACTGTGTGTACATATATGTTTATATATGCATGTCTGTATAGTTGTATTCATCTATCTATATTTATATGCATAGCTTTATTATACATAGCATGGTATAAATACATTTGCGTGCATAATATATATGTGTATTTATGTGTCTGTGGAAGAGAAAGGAGGGAGACAGAGACAAAGAGAGAGACTAGCTATGGTTTCATTCCTTCAATTAACTGAAGCAGGACAGCATCTTTTCTGCAACTTTTAGTCTTAGGGAGCTGCCCAGCTCCCTTATCGCAAGATCACATAGGCAGGCCGGGTCTTCTGGATTTTGGCTCTCTGACCACTACACTATGCTGTGATAGAGAGATAATAGATGGAGATATGTGTATGTGTAAGTGTTTTATATCTAAGTAAAGTTGTATACATATTTATATATAAATATATATAATGTGAAGTTATATACATGTTTATATATAAAGTATATGTATATATAAAGTGTATGTGTATTTGTGCGTTGAAATATGTGCACATATGTCCTTATGTGCACATAAATACTCTATGTGAATATAAAATCTACACTCCTAATAGCATTATCAGACTCTTGCTTGCTTCTTCTGGGAAGGATCTGCCTGCATAAGGCAGAAGTGATATGTCTGCCTCTTGGCTCCAGGACACTGTCTGAGGCTTCACTCCCTGTGTAATGACTCTGGCAGGCCCTGTGTTGGCCTGGGTGCCAAGGTCACTGGAAAGCCCTTGTCTACAGTACTTGGTGTACAAGAACCTCTTCCGTCCATTGAGGTCTCCACCCCATGGAAGTGCTTTAATTGGGTCCTTGAAGCACATCCTTAGGGATGCTGTCTTGCAGTTTTTCCCTGCCAAGGCTCCCTGGGAGCTCTGTCTTCCCACCTGGGGTCACTTGACCGCATTGTCTCCCTCTCTGTTTTCTAATCTGGCAAAGAGGTTGGGTTGGAGCTACAACACCAGCCTTCGCTGCCTCAGAGAATACTTTCCCTCCAAGAACTCCTAAAACCACTTAGCACATTCTGATGCTGGCAGACAACATCTTTCCCAAAGTAGACTTTCCCCTTACAGGAAAAGCGAATCTCCAAAGCAGCCCACAGGAGTGCTCCTCCCAGAGGCCAGGACTGAACATCGTGGTTTCACACGAAGGGTTTTTTTTATGAAGTGATGATTGTGTAAGTTGAACCAAGTCCCTTACTGTCTCAGGATCTCAGTTTTTTCCTCTGCACAAAGAAGGGCAAGAAAATAAACAAGAGGAAAACCCCTTCGATACAGTGAAGCCTGGTGGAGAGAATTTAGTGGTAGCTTCGGGACCCCCCTCAACCCAGCCTTTCCTAGGCTACTCTCAGGTAGAAAGATTTGGATGTTGGGGATGTTTAGCATACTTTGCTAAAGTAGCCCAGGGGGATTCATCCATCTCCATGCCCAGCTCATCAGCCTCCACTTCCACAGACTCCTTCAAGAAGGCCAAATAAGTCCCCTGCCTGGCAGAGACTATGAACCCAGGGGAGGGAGGGAGGGAAGGAGGCAAGTCCCTCCTGCAATGCAGGGCCTTTCTGCACTGAGCTATGAGTCACCTTAACCACCTGTGCACTCCATGCATGTGCTCACTCTTAGCATGGATGCTGCACATATTTATGGGAGAGTCTATGGGGAAGATGTTTTACATCTATTGTTCCTGACACTGGCATCTCACTAAGCACTATGCTTTGAGCTAATGGTGTCTCATGGCTATCTGAAAAGTGGACCAGGGAGAATCTGTGAGCAATAGTGTTTGAAGCATCTACACAAGTGGTATCATCGAACCTAAAGGTAGCTACACCTGCCTGAAGCTACAACCTGAGGAAACCCCAGAGACAGATGCACCATTTATCTCAAAACTGCTCATGTGAAAAAAAGGAAAAGGACTCACAGGTACAAAACTATTTATACCAGCTCTTTTTGTGGTAGCAAAGAATTGGAAACTGAGGAGATGCCCATCAATTGGGGAATGGCTGAATGAATATATGATATACAATTGTGAAGGAATATTATTGTGCTACAAGAAATGGTGGGTAGGTGTGAGCTGATCCAACCATTCTGGAGAGCAACTTGGAACTATGCTCAAAGGGCTATAAAAATGTGCATACCCTTTGACCCAGCAAGACTACTTCTGGGGCTGTATCCCAAAGAGATCATAAAAATGGGGAAAGGACCCACATGTACAAAAATATTTATAAAGTTCTTTTGTGGTGGCCAAGGACTGGAAATCAAGGGGATTCCCATCAATTGGGGAATGGCTGAACAAGTTGCAGTATATGAATATAATGGAATACTATTGTGCTAAAAGAAATGATGAATAAATAGACTTCAGAAAAACCTGGAAAGACTTATATGAACTGATGGTGAGTGAAGTAAACAGAACCAGGAGAACCCATACACAATAATAGCCACAGTGTGTGAGAACTGATTTTGATAGATTTAGCCCTTCTAAGCAATGAAAATTTCCAAAGGACTCATGATGCAAAACGCCATCCACATCCAGAGAAAGAACTGTGGAGCCAGAACGCAGAACGAAGCAGACCATTTTCTCTTTTGTTGTGTTTTGCTTTGTTTTGTTTCTCCCATGGTTTCTCCTATTCGTGTTAATTCTTCTATGCAACATGACTAATGTGAAAATGTGTTTAATAAGAATCTATGTGTAGAGTCTATGTAAGACTGCATATCATTTTGGGGAGGTAGGGGAAAGGGAGAGGAAGAAAATTTTAAACTTATAGAAGTGATTGTTGAAAACTGAAAACAAATAAATTAATAAATCTGGGGGAGGGGGAGAAATGATGGGCAGACAGATTTCAGAAAACCCTGAAAAGACTTACATGAATTGATGCTGGGTGAAGTAAGCAGAACCAGGAAAACATTGTACACAATAACAGCAACATTGTACAGTGACTAACTTTGATAGACTTAATTCTTCTCAGCAATACAGTGATCCAAGACAGTTCCAGAAGATTCATGATGGAAAATACTACCCACATCCAGAGAAAGAACTATGCAGATCAAAGCTTACTATTTTCACTTTTTTTCTTGCTTGTGGTTTTTCCCTTTTGTTCTGAATCTTCTTTTACAACATGAGTAATGTGGAAATATGTTTAACATGATTGCACATGTATAACCTATATCAGATTGTTTGCTGTCTTGGGGAGGGGGAAGGGAGAAAGGAAAATTTGGAACTCAAAATTTAATGAGAATGAATGCTGAAACTATCTTTACATGTAATTGAAGAAAAAATAAAATACTATTAGGGGAAAAATCTGTTCATGTGACTAAGGAATTGTCTTTTCTTCATTCCTTATGTTGACTGGAAAACTTGGCTGGCATCCTCTGTTTATAGACATAAAAGTTTCACAAAATATCTTGTAGTAAAAGGAAAGAAGTGATGGGAAAAGGAGGAACTCATAGTTCCATAGATCCTAAGGTGGAGAAGACCTGAAGAGGTTGGCCAGTTCAGCCCTCTCATTTTACAAATGAACTAACTGAGGCACAAAGAAATTAAATCAACTTTCCCAAAGTGGCAGAGCCATTTAGGTTCTCTGATTCCAAATCCAACAATCTTCCCACCATACTGCCTCTATGGACTGAAATTCTTCCATCTAGCCATCCTCACTGACGAGCATTTATTAAACTGCTATTACATGCTAGGAACTAATGATGAAGTCAGAAATGTATTTCTTTGTGTTAAGGTATTGTCACAAAACATAAATGAAGTTTAAGAAGGCACCATATCTACAGAAACTATATCTCCATTTAACAGCAAATATCAAGAGGTAGGATAACTCATTACTAACTAGCTATTTAGCTAATTAGATAATTAATTTGTTGTCCCACAAAAGCTAAAGTGGGGCCCTGAGGGAATGGGAACTAAGCCAAGGACATTTTGATGTAGTTCAAATGGGAAGGGAAATATCAACTGGAGTGGTGGAAAGTAGGCTGTCCTTCGAGACCTGGGTTCAAATCTCACTGCCAACACTTACTGCTATATGACCCTGGGCAAGTCACCTAACCTCTCTGAGTCACTTTTTACTGATCTGTAAAATGATAGGATTACTGTCTGTGATCCTGCTGCACAGGACCATTGTGCAGGTCAGGTAAGGCATCTAAAACATTGTGTACATACCAGAGGGCTGGTTTAGTGTCATTTCTTATAATTACAAAGTAAAGATGAGATTGGCAGAAGTTCTCTGAGCTCCAGGAAGGCAGGAACGGGACCTTATCCAAGCTTTGTGCTGGATCTTAACCAAGTTTTATCCACAGCACCTAGCACGGTGTTGAACATATAATGGGTCCTTAATAAATGTTTGGTGAATTCATGTAGGGCACACCAGAAAGAAGAGAGACCCTAAAAGTCAGGAAAGAGGCTAAAGGTCATCTGTTTCTGAATTGGACTTTTCAGCTCGTTTTTTAATTCACTTAGAGTAAAAGTCATTTCACTTCTCTGGTATTCAACTATAAAACTGGGCTGGACTGACTCTAAATCTCTAACTCTAGGAATCTACATGAATGCTATACAGTCCAAGGGTTAGGTTCCAGCTTTAACAGAAAGCTTTGGTTTACCCCTCCCCCTAATTTACCAGGGGCAAATTCACAGAACCACAACACAAGATTTAAATGTCCTTTTAAAAAACCTACTGGAACAAATAGAGGAATGAGCCAGACATGCTGCAGGGTTCTCTTCCTTGCCTTCAGCTCAGAAGGGGTTAAATCAGTACACACACCAAAAAAATCACGGCCATAATTCTTTCGAGTTATTAATTGAACACCTTCTTGGAACTATGAAGCTAAAAAAGTCATACCTTGAAGAATTTGAGATAAGTGTAAAAGGAAAGGAGGAGAGGAAATGAGGAGGCTGGCCAGCCCACTCCCTTAATCATCATGTGATATTTGTTCAAAGCTGTCTCTAGGCAAGTAACATGAAACTGTCCCTTTTAACATCCACCTTGGTGGAGTGCAGCGGACTCTCTAAAGGCCCCGACTCCAGCACCGACTTATCTTTGTAGGTAGGAGGGACCATAAAGCCGGCTGAATAGGAAAGCACCAGACTGCCACAAAACAAGATGAATGAGTATTCCATCCATAAGCTCAGACTGCTTCCTGTGATGAAAAACACGGCCGGTACAGTAGGTATGCTAGCCCGGCTAAGTACCGTCGATCCCACGATGCAGTTGTTTAAAGGGATATTAGTGTGATGAAAGAAATGATGGAATTGTCCTCTTCGCCCGGAGGAAACAATAATGGGTGAATAGCCAAACCAGCCGGGTGTATTGTGAGCCTAAAAATGGGGAGGTTCACACTGGGAAACTCATCACCTTTCAGAAAATAACTAGAGACTGCAGCACTTGTAATATATAGGTTATGTCTGTGAAAAAATGTCCAGTGACGCCTTCTGCTTGACACATAAACACATTAAAATTGAATGGAATGCAATAACTTTATATATGCAGTACATGCATCCTGTTAAACATACGCACATGCCATAGCCATACTTTAAATGGCATAGCTCTGAGGTTGGCTTTCTACTTTCTAACTAGGACCTCGAGTGCCAAATCAAAACCCTAGAATGTCTGAGGATCTTTGCCCTAAAACCATAATCCCTCTTCTTTTTTTTATTTTGCATTTCAGTTAACAAGCACTTATATCACTCCTTTCTACACTACTCAACTTAAAAGAAAAAAGAAAACCTTGTAACAAACATGCATAATCAAGAAAAACAAACCCCCACTTGCTCCGTTTCAAGAAATGTCTGTCTCATTGCACATCTTGAATCTATCACTTCTCCATCAGGAAGCGGGTAGCAGACTTTATCATCGCTCCTTGGGAATTAGGGGGTGGTGACTGCACTGAGAGAGACCCTAGGTCTTTCAACGTCGTTTATCTTTGCAATGCTGTTGTTATTATATAAATTGATCTCCCTCCTCCCCTCGCTTCACTCTGTACCAGCTCATTCGAGTCTTCCCCAGTTTCTCCGAAGCCATTGCTTTCATCATTTCTCATGGCACAATAACATTCCATGCCATTTATATACAATAATTTGTTCAATCATTCCCCAACTGATAGGGACCCCTTTGATTTCCAGTTCTTCGCCACCACAGAAAGTCATCAAGCCATCCCTTTTAACTTGGCCCGGACCATCAAGTATGCCCCTTGAAGACAGGACAAACTGGGTTCCAGTCCTGCCTCAGACATATACTAGCTTTGTGACCTTGGAAAAATTACTTAACCTCTCTGTGCCTCGGGTATTGGTGGAGGGAATCTCCATACAGGTCAGGATCAAAAGAGTGCCTTCTAGATTGGGTCTACATTCATTCCCATAGAATATAAACCTCTCAGAGGTCAAGAATTGTCCTGGTTTTGGCTGAATCTCCTGTGCCATGGAAATCACAGGACCACTGGGAGGAGAGCTCTCCAGTGCTTAGCAGGGTGCCTTGCAGAATCACACTTTTAGAGTGGAATCAGTAACCAATCAACAAGCATTTATTAAGTGCCTATCATATACCTGGCACTGTGGGACAGAAGTGCAAAGTATGAAGCTCTCCCTGCCTCAAGGAACTGGCATCTCACCAGGGGAGACAATGGTACAAAAATAAATATATTTCAGAAGTATCTTCAGCATCTAGTTAGTCCACAGATGTACCCAGAAAGAGATCCCCAATAAATGACCGTATGGTCTCTACAGACCTGCAGCGAGGGGCCAACTATTCACTCCAAGCCTCAGTCTACCTCCTTCCAATTTCTACCCACTGCTCCTGTTTCTGTGCCAGAGACCCTATTAAGGTGCTTAAAAAATACTTGATGATTTGGATTGCTGCATGTGGATTCTTCTTCTCTCCACAACACACTCAACTCCTGAAATTCAAACTTAAAGTAAAGTAGATGCACTAGATAATATCACAGGCAGCCTAGCCAGATGCCACGGTAAGAGGCCAGGGTCAACTGCCAGTGTAGACAACAATAACAATAGCTAGTGTTTATATAGCATTGAAAAGCGGACTAAAAGTAGCACCATCACCACCACTGCCACCCCATGGGGAATAGCTGAGCAAACAGTGGCAGCTTAAGAAACAGGGATTCTGAAAAATACAGAAGGAATACACAGAGAAATTTAGATGAACTGATGAAAAGTGAAGTCAGTAGAGCCAGGAAAAGAGTGTTCTGTGGTTGCTCAGTAATTTTTCAGCCACATCGAACTCTTTGTGATGCCATTTGGGGTTTTCTTGGCAAAGACACTGGAGTGGTTTGCCTTCTCCAGCTCATTTACAAATGAGGAAACTGAGGCAAACAGGGTGAAGTGACTTGCCCCGGATCACACGGTCCATAGGTGTCTGAGGCTGGATCTGAATTCAGGTCTTCCTCACTCCAGGGCTGGCACTCTGTCTATGCACCACCTAGCTGCCCTAAAGAACATATGTAGTGACAACAATAAGTGAGAACAGCAAAGAAACCAAACATTGTCTAATAATGATAAGCAAGTTTGACCCTGAAGAAAAGGTAGGAAAAGGCACCTTCCTCCTTTCACTGGAGAGGTGGGGAACTATGGGTGATAAATATTGCATACACAGGGTGCACCAAAAGTCTTAGTCCCACTTTAAGCTATTAAAACATATAAAACTTACACTAGGACTTCTGGGATACCCTGTATTGCAGACTCAGTTGGAAGGGAACAGGATGTAGCTACCAGACTTGAGTCAAGAAGACCTGGAATCAAATCCTGCCTCCAATACTTAACAGCCATGTGACACTGAGCAAGTCACTTAATCTCTCTGTGACTCAGTTTCCCCATCTGCAAAATTAAGGGGTCAGACTGAATGGTTGAGATTCTGTCCAGCTCTACAGCTATGATCAGTTGATATACTGGTCAATTTTGTGAAATTGCTTTCTTCTTTTTCTCTCTCTTTTTTTTTTCTTTGTTACAAGGCATTGCTCTCCAGATAGAAAGGAAGGAAGGTAATATAAATATATAAATATAAATGCTTGGGAATGAAGGTAATATAAAAACAGTAGATCTCAATTTAAAAAACCCTAGCACATGAACTTTGCAAACATTTCCTCTCTTTATTAACACTGGGTGAAAGTTACTAACTCTGTGACAGCTCAGGATTGGATAGTATAATTGTTTTTCTTCTTCCTAATAGTCTGCAAGCCCCAGGACTCTCTAAAGTGCTACCACATGCCTGACAATCTCCCCAGCAGTTTCTTCTGAAAAGATCTATCTTTTCCCTCTGATGAGCTTCTGGGGAGCAGATTGTAAGAGGAAATACTTTGAGGAACTCAAGAATTCTTTTTTTTTAATCTAATGTAAGAAACAGAAATAATAGTCCCAACCAGTACGGCAAGACTCTAGTCAATAAAAATCCTTCTGAAAGCTAACGCCCATGGAAACATAGCTTGAAACTAGAAGTAGGCTAGTTCAGGCCCACCAGTGTACTTCTGTGACCACCCTACAGAAGACTATGAACCTTTCACTTCTCAGACATGAAGGCCTTAGCCAAAGGGAATCATGGCTCCGCTCTTTGAAGCCACGAAACATCACTGATAACTGCTTCCACCACAGAGTGCCATTGGGGTCATTTAATCTACAGTAAACCTTCCTTCCTAAGCCCTAGTCCTGAACCCCTTCTAAAGACCTTCCCCAGTCAAAGGACTAAACCGGAAACTCTGTGTCCTGCTATCACTGTGGAATTGATAGTAAACAAAATTAAAAAAAGAAAGAAAGAAATACAATTCTAGAGGAAGAAAAGGCACTTCAAAACTTTGTGTATTCAACCAAGTATAAATATTAACTGAATAGCTGAAAGGTCCTCTCAAGGACATTGTCCCTCCAATAAGCACCACAAATGTCGACTTTAATGTTCTGGGCCAACAGTCACCTCCAATACTTTTCTTGACCACCTTCACCAAATGCCTTTGCCCAGAGTTCCCTGAAGCATTCCAGGGATTTTCCTTTTCCTTTTTTAAAAAATTTTTTAGGAATTTTCATTTTCAAGAGCCTACAGATTTGTAACAAATGATCACCATGACAAATGTGCCCATGTTGCTCCCATCCATTTTCCATCTGAGGAAATCTAGCAGCACAAATCACAGCTGGAAGGGATCTCAGACATCATCCTGTTATTTTTGAGGTCAAGAGAGATGAAGAGACTTATGCCTATGTCTGCCATACCCACTTCTCTGTATCTCCAGCACTTATTGTCATTCCTGACTTACAGTAAACTTTTAATAAATCTTTGACTGTTATGCAAAGTCAAACCAGTAGTAAGTGACAGATCCAGGATTCAACACTAGGTATTCAGATTCCAAAGCCAACCAATCAGTCATTCATTCAATAAACATCTATTAAGCCAAGCACCAGGGATACAAAGAGAGCTAAAAGAGGGTCAAAATCCAAGGTTCTTTCCATTGCTGCAGGATACTTTTTTGGTAACCACAGAAAATAGTGGCTCCCTGAATCCAGCATTTTGGGATTGCTTCAAAGGATGAATTTAAATAAAGTAAAGGAATATTACTGTACTATAACAAGAAATAGATGGAAAGAATTTAGAAAAGGATAGGAAGATTTATGAACAATAACTATGAACAAATTATAAAAATATAAATGAATAAATAATGAACAAATTTAGAGTGAATCGAGCAGAACCAGGAAAAGAGTATGTACAAATGAGCACCCCAATGCAAAGGGAAAGAATGATAAAACAAAATTAAACACTCTTTGATGAGGATGACCAAGCTTGACCCCAGAGGTAAGCTGAGAAAATGTACCTCTTCCTGATCCCTGGAGAGGTAGAGGGGAATGGATATGGAATATTCTTGTACGTTAAACAAGATTGACCAAAAGATCATAGATTTGAACTGGAAGGGACTTTAAGGTCATTTACAGATGAAGAACAGGGGTGTGCTAGAGCCAGTTCAAACCAATTTGGAGAAGCCAGTTGTTAAAATGGTAATGCCAAGTATTTATACCTCAGAAAGTAGGGTTTGATTTATTCTTTTTTTTACTAGCTAGACTTAAGAATGTCGAGAGAATATTAATAGCATGGTTGCCTTCTCAGAAGAGACAGAAGACGGGAGGGAAGAAGGGAGAGAAGTGGGAACTCAAAGTTTTAAAAACTATGCTAAAAATTGTTTTTACACGCAACTGGGAAATAAGATATACAGGCAATGGGGTATAGAAATCTATCTTGCCCTACAAGAAAATAGAGGGGCCTTCACAGCAATGCAAGGACCTAAAAAATTATCGATGAACTCTTGAGGCAAAATGCCATCCACGTTCAGAAAAACAACTATGGAACTGGATAGCAGAATGAAGCAGACTATTTTCTCTTGTGTTTTATTTTGTTTTGATTTGTTTTTTCTCATGGTTTCTCCCTTCATTTTAATTCTTCCATGCAACATGACTAAGGTGAAAACGTATTTAGTAAGAATGTGTGTGTAGAACACATAAGAGATTGCATGCTGTTTTGGGGAGGTAGGGGAAAGGGAGGGTGAGAAAATCTAAGACTTATGGAAGTGATTGTAGAAAACTGAAAACAAATAAATTAATTCATAAAAAAAGAAAATAGAGAGGATAGGGATAAGAGACGGGAGGGGTGTGATAGAAGCGAAGGCAGATTAGGGGAAGGGTAATCAGAATGCTGTTCTGGAGGAGAGATAGCTTTTGGAACTCAAAATCTTGTGGAAATGAATGCTGAAAACTAAAAATAAATTAATTTTTAAAAAGAAAAATATTAATAGCATGAATTAAACTTAAAAGTGTGTTGCGGGGTCATTTTTGGAGAGCTGGTTGTTAAACATTTATCAACAACACATCCCTGGAGAAAACGAAGGCATACAGAGGCTAACTGCCTTAGCCATAGTCACAGAAATTATGTGCATATTAGAGGTG